>CAHIKZ030004085.1:65000-90000 GCA_903632075.3 Acanthosepion pharaonis | reverse complement strand
AAAGTACCCAGCGAATCTTGTTCAACGAAACATGTACCAAGGAGGGATTGCTCTTCAAATATACTACACACACACACACACATACACATATATATATATATATATATATATATATATATATATATATATATATATATATATATATATATATACAGAAAGAGAAAGATATAGAAGGAGAAGCTAATTTTATAAAGATAATCGTGGTATCTCAATGAACGAATCTTTTCAGACTACATACACAGTCTGTGATAGTTATTGAATATGGTGAATGTGCTAAACACAAACGACGCTAAGGCAGAGTTTCCCACTGGACATGTTAATTTATTATTGGATACTAATTTCTGCGTTAACAATGGGGTAACAGTTTTTTCTGTTGCTCCTTCCTGGGCAGAGAAGAGCAAGATACTTCTCATAGTGCAGTTTTAACAAAAATAAATGCTGACTCATCCCTTTACGTTTCTTTTCTTCCGTCAGTCATCATGGCATGATAGTAACGAGACATTTCGCACACGTATATGTACGTAGATGGAATTCGGGGCAAGGAAAATTGAAAAGCATTCACTTACTAAGGACGAAGTGAACATAAATAAATTTGGATTATTCCATTTTTTATGTGAATAATTGTTATGTAATTTCCTATATATATATATATATATATATATGCTTTTTGCTATATATATATATATATATATATATATATATATATATATATATATATATATATATATATATGTGACAGAATAAATATATATATATATATATATATATATACTGTATATATATATATATATATATATATATATATATATATATATGTATATATATATATGTATGTACAGGCTGTCCAAAGGGAGACCTGTGGGCGCCTCACATAAACTATTCTGGTATCCACCCACGTTAAATTAGTGTGAACTAATTTTAATATACAAATTCTAACTTGCGACCCCACGACATACAGGCTGTCCCCACCACTCAAAACACTTTGGTGGCGGACCATGTGTGTGTGGTTTTATTGGGAGGGGGGGCTGATACGGATACACACCTTTTCATAAGTGAGAATTAACACACACAGACATATATACATTCACATATATATGCGGGCGTGTGTGTGTATATGCGTGTACACAGAGATAAATATCCATGTAGATTTCAAGTATATAAAAAATGAATTATATTGTGAAGTTAGATCAATAAATCCATAGCCTGGCATGCAGTTAAAATTAGTTTAGTTAATAATTCTCTGTTATTAAAATTCAGCATTGAATTAAGTGCATTTTTACATAGATAAAATGTTTATATATATATATATATATATATATATATATATATATATATAAGTAGGTTGAATAGTTATTGATGTTCCTACCAACGTACCTATATATATATATATATATATTAACATATTTTTGTCCGGTGAAGTGGCGTCTGAACGCTTGGTTTTACCTTAGCTGTATCGTTCAGTTATAGAAATTAGATTTTTAAAACAATTTCAATTCAATCGTTATTTTTATTTTTTCAGTTATTATATCAGAAGAAATATATAAATAAATATATATTTATAAATAAATATTTAATTATATTTATTAGATAGATACAAAAATAAAGAAAGAGACAAAGCGTCGGTCAAACACATATGAGGTGTTCCGGAAGTTATGAAGAACCTTGTTCAATTTCTTCTTACCGATACATTTTACATACCGCTCCCGAATGTTAGTTGAAGTGACTCTTTCATGACCTTTGAAACAGCAAGCTTATAAATACACACACACACACTCACACGCACATACACACAATATATATATGAGAAAGAGAATGAGATATAGTTTAATGATGCATGAAAGTATTTATTTTAAACAACAAATATTTAGTAACATAATTTAATTCCTTGTCAATGAACTTAACCTATAAAGCGTACATCAAAATTCGGCTCCATTTCATAACCACGTGGCAGGCTACAAACTATATATATATGAAGAAATATAGTTTTTTAAGGTGTGCTATATTTATGGGATAAAGTGCTCAATATCAGAGATGGAGTGTAAATATAAATGTGAACATTGAAGTCAACACACAGAGGCGACAGGCTGTTTCATGCTAGACGCAATAGTCAGGCGGCCTGATGATTGCGTCTAGCATTATGAAGCAGCCTGTCGATCTGAGTGATGACATCAATATTCACTTATATATATATATATATAATATATATATATATATATATATATATATTCTACTAGATCTGTACTGGAAACACTCCTTTCGATTTTGACGCATGAAAACGCAGTATTTCATGCTAGAACTGATCTTCTAGACTACCAAGTCAGTCAGTTACGTGCCATGCGTAATACACATTCAGGAGATCATGTATCTTTCGATACATGACTGACGAGGCAGATTTTTTTTCCAGCGGTAGGTTGTCATTACTTTCCTCGGTAGACCAGTTGTCATCCAAGGCTATAGAACCTGGTCTGTCCATAGCTTTGAAGAAGAGGATTCATACCTTTCCCAAGGCTATTAGCACGTAAGTGAATGTAATGGATTCGACTGGAATTCAAATTCGGCTCTCCGATTCCTCAATCCGAGCCGCTATCCATTACTCGACTGTGCCTCATCCTAGACTACCCACACGGTGAAGGCTCGTGTCTCACCTCTCAGAGAAACAGATAAATAGTGCATAGCGTGACATGAAGTCCACGTGAAAATCCTTCCTTAGGTTTGAATTTAGAGTATTCCTTCTCTCAGAATGGCTGCTACTGAAACCAAGACAGACTAGTGTGCCCTTCTATTTAACTCATAACTGGAGGAAGATGGATTCATACCTTGAGGTACCAAAGCTCATCAGAACAATTACCATGAAAATATTTATAGAAAAGACGTAGGGGAGTTATGTTATGGAAGTGGGAAAGTGACTGAAGCTGAAATGCCAGATCAAGACAAATAACATTATAGATTCTTCTTTGTATTTTGCAAGGAATCTATAAATAAACAGTAGAAGTACCAGACCAGATGTGACAGCAACATTTCATGCATGGACGAATGGTAGACTTATAAATATGCAAGATAGATTCTGGTGAGAAAAATTGTCATCAGTGAAACAATTTTCGTAGTAGCAGATCTAGCAATTAATTCAATATAATTGTTCTACTTCGTGTCAACGGAAAACGTGAGACCGAAAAGGTGCAATGAGTCACTATCCTGGTGGTGAGCCATGCTGATGGAAGGCAAAAAAGAGTTCTACAAAAAAAAAAAAGATTAAAAAAATTAAAAAAGAGCAATTTTGTTTTGGGAGTATTGAAATTAACAAGCCATTTATGCCCAGTTAAAATAGATTGAAATTCATTTTTGAGATCAGCTGCTAATTTGACATTATCGAACCGATCACAGGCTTACCATTAAGACAGGAGTAAATAGTTATGTCAACATCATAGATACCGAGTTGAGAACTGATGACATCGGGTAGGCCGTTGACAAAAATTAGGAACAAAGTCGGTCCAAGGATAGAGCCCTAGTGAATACCTGCATTAATGCAAATAGATTTAGAAGAGTGGCCGTTCAAGATAACTTTCATTTCGAAATTTGAGAAAAAAGACTGTCAGATCAAAAATTCGTCCAGAAATACTATAAACTTTCAACTTGTAAAGAAGACAAATATGCTAAACCCTGTCAAACATTTTCTTGATACCCATAGGAACAGACCGAATTTCAACATTCTTATCCAGAGCTTGATTATTTCAGCAATAACCATTAATATATCAGCAGTTGACCATGATTAGCGAAAACCATATTGCTTCTTTGAAAGAAAACCCTGAGAAGTGAAATGTTTAACCAATTCGGAGTTGTTTAAAGCATCTAAGACTTTGCCAAAATGAGGTAGACGTGTAATGGACCTGTAGTTAAAAGGATCGACCCCGTTCGCCTGAGTTCTTAAAGACTGGAACTACAGAAGATTTCCAACAAACAGGAAAGCAAGACGCAATAAGGTATTTATTGTCGAGAACAGGAGTCAGTTCAAAATGTATTTTGTGGCATATGTTGAATGTACTTATTTTTTATTAGAGCGATAAAAGCAGACATATTGAATAGCAATTCATAACAAAAATGACCCAATTCATAACAAAAAAGAGAGGGTAAAATATATTACCATAAAAAGGTAACACTGAAATATAACAATGATTATAAAACATAAACCGGTTTATCGTCCTCTCTCGTTAGAGTAAAAATAGAGGACAATAATAGTGCGCAACTAGTAAAAAATATAGAACCCCAGACAAATTTTATATGCAAGAAAATATAACACTAAAGACTAATTTCTTTTAAGCTCACCAACTACTCCTGCTTGCAGAACGAGGTACACTGATTCCAACACTTTCCAGTGGTAATCGGAATTAGCCCTATTCAGCTCTGACAATATATCCGGGCTATAAGACCGGGCACTCTGCTGGCTTTTAATCAAATATTTAGCTATCACTGAACCCGATACATTAACTCAGCAATGTTATTCTTCTATTAGCATGAAACTTAACGACGTAACTAGGCGCAGATTAATAGGAAAATTGAGCATATTTTAAGCATGAAGCGAAGCCAAGATGTTTTTAAAAAAACTTTATTTTAAAGCAAAAATTCATATTTCTTAAATTTTCGAATTAAATTTTGTTTTGTCACAAATACCTTTTCTTTGTACTTTTAAAATGTGGATTGCAAACAATTTCTTAGTTGACTGACAAGAGTAGCTCTAGCAATATGGTTAGAATTTTTCTACCTCCACAACATATTCCTGACTTGGCTACTTTGGATTTTCTTAATGTTTTCGATGCGAGCACAAACGTAACCATTTACCTCTTTTTGTAAAATTGGATAGCCGATTCATCAGTGAAGAAACGAACTACGTGTGTCGGTTTTGGAGGCGCACACAGTTTGGACACTCGTCGAATGGAGAATATGTTCGGAAAACTGTGCTGAAACAGATTTTTTTTTTTTTTACAAAGAAAAACACTCAAATAGTAAAATGCATGAAGGTGAACATGAGTTTAACAATCTCAGTGTCATTGAAAATTATTTTATATTTATGCCATGTACCTTCAAGACGTAGGCGACCATGACTCTCTGCCGGTTTATTTTCATTATTATCTGTGAATTGCCAGGCATTTTTCGTGAATGATAGTGGAGAGATTTTTCCTTGCCTTCTCTATTGTTTAAAATTCCGTGTTTTCTTCTCTTAGACTGGTTGTCATCCAAGGCTAAAGAAACAGGCCTACCCTGCTATTTAACCCATAGGACATAAAAGGGATAGATTAATGCCTTTTCCCAGGAGCATTTGTGCGAAATTGAATGCAACATACAAGCCCAGAATTTGAACTCGGCTCAACGATTCCAAATTCCGTGCCGTTATTCGTTGCACTATCCGCACATGTCCCTCCACAAGGAGGCACGGTGGAGTAATGGATAGCGGCTCGGATTGAAGACTCGGAGAGTCGAGTTCGAAATCCGTTACATTCACTTACGTGAATTCACTTACTTCTCTCACCACCACTCCGACTATGGGTAAATAGCAGGACAGACCGAGTTCTATAGCCTTGAATGGCAACTGGTCTACCGCAGAAAGAAATGGCAACCAACTGCGGAAAAAAAATCTGCCTCATCAGTCATGTATCGAAAAATACATAATCGTCTAAGCGTGTATCACGCATGGCACATAACTGGCTGGCCCGCACATCACATTTATTCATTATAGAAAAAAATATTTCGCGTTTTGAGTCCCACTTAGGTTGGTTACGGATATTTTGAGTTATGTGAAGGCCAGGAATCTTTTTTTTTTGGATATCAAAACACGACAATGGAGTCAGCGAAAAGTCAATCCCAAAATATTAATATATGTTGATTTGGTATTGCTTGAGAAGAAGTTTAGTTTTATGATACAACACTCTTTTATAGAAAAATTTAAATGAGATTATATACTTTTGTAACAAAAATGCGCTTGATGACGTTAGTGTTGTAGTGTCCAGGGAAGTATCTACGCAGGAGTCTGTTCCACAAAGTAGCTATCTGAGTAGAACTTTCTTCTTTCATTTGGAATGCGAAGGAAATGTGTGTGTGGTTCGAGTCTGTGGATGTAGCATGGCGTGTCCTAATTATAAAGGGCTGAACTTGTAGAACTAATGGAGCTCATCTGAACATTTTTTTCATGGAAATAGTGATAGAGTCGCGATAGACCTTTTCCATAGTAAATGTTCAAGTGTTCTGAATTCAGCATGTCCATTATGAGTATTCTTTTTATTCACTATCGTGTGCATCTTCCTTTATTTGTACTTGCTTCGCATTCTCAGTTCTTTGTCTCTCTACAAATTCAGTTTGAAATTCGGCCAATTCCATCCTCTTAGGTGGTATTGTCATTCAGTGGGAGCACACCCCAATCAAAAACTAAACAGCAATGAAAGACAACAGTACTCCTAATGGCCCTTGTTACCGGAAGTTAGCTGACCTCAAGCGATAAAGCAATTAAAAGATTTTGACAGTACGTTAGCTTGGTGTTTGAAAAAAGAAGAAATAATAATAATAATAATAATAATAATAAGCATTTTAAAGACATTTCGTTACTTAGAGAGTGGCTTCGGGATTATTTTTGGTCTTGAATATTTAACAATTTTCAAGACCCAAAGTAAACCCGATGCCACTTTCTCGGAAACTTGAACAAGGGTGACATTTCAGGCTTTCTTATCTTTAAGCCACTCTCTACCGAGATGCAAGCAATAACAGACAAAATTAATTAAAAAAAAGAAATTAAAAATATCCCCATAAAAAGGGTATTTTTAGGCAGCAAGTATTCACCCAAACAAGTTTAATTAAAAAGAACTAACAAGGTTTGTCTGTTTAATTTTTATCCTATTTTCCCAATTTTCGAATAAAATGTGTGTGTAATCAAAATTGTGGATAAACTGTCCGAATTTCATATTTTTGTTGTTTTATTCAAGTGTTTTCGACCGTATCAATCATTTTAAGAACCAATGTGGTGTCTGTGTGGTAAGCAAAATTCCTTTGTCTACATCCGGGTATTATTTGCAGAGCTGAAAGTTTGAAATGACGTCATGTGTAAAAGTTAGTGGGAGCGATGATGCAACAAAAAAAAGGATGCGTTTATATATATATATATATATATATATATATATATATATATATACACTAGCCGAATTACTCGCGCCTTGCTGCGTGTCATACATTTTTTGTAATAAAATAATGATTGATTTTAAATCGTTGTTATAATTTGTAGAGAAAAACGATGCATTTCAATATTACTCAATGATCTTGCCGATGTGACCTCCATCTTCTGGCTTTCTACTTCTATATGTTGGATAGGAGTTATTCCCTTGTTCAAATTCAAATTGAATTTAAATCAAAGTGAAAAAAAAATTCAGTGGGGGTGTGTATGTGCAAAAACGGCTTGATCTGACCCCTTTGATATGTATTTGATGCAATACTCGATTGAATGAATTGATGAGCAGATTTCAACATTGATATAATTGAATTTCCGCAACAAATATGTATTGTAAGGCACTACCCACTGATTGGTGATTTCTTGTTCAATTTGACGTCCATATTGTCTCATTTTGAACTTTCCGATGTGACCTTTATCTTCTGGCTGTCTCCTATATTTTGGATTGGAGTCATTGCCTTGTTCAAATTTAAATTTAATTCAAATCAAAGGAAAAGAATCAGCGGAGAGTTTGTGTCTTTCGGGGACCCCCTTTAATCAAAATAAAATATACTTATCCAAGTACACAGGCTAATGTAGTTTCAGAATATATATGGTTATGGGGGGGGGGGCATCTCTAAAACCCTAAGAGAAGAGGCGACTGAGTTTGATCCTCCCCGGGTACTGTATACTTGAGGTCTTCGGCGACATCTAAGCTACGCTTAGTAAAGTTGGAACGTTTTTACATGGTGTAATGATTAGCAATCTTGTTACGCTAGATTAATTACGGTTGTTGCTCCATACTTTCGACGCTTTATATATCGTTACTATATATATATATATATATATATATATATATATATATATATATATATATATATATGATTATATATTCCTATGCAAAATACTATTGCTATATGTACTTATTTTAGAAGATTTTACCAGTATTAGAAAATTTTTCCAACACTAAAAATGGTTTTTCCTTGTTTTTTTGTAAATAGTTTTTTGTTGTACATTGAGGATAAATTTAAAAATATAATTTTGCTATTATCATTACCACACAAACAAATTGTACATACTGGACAGGTTAGGACTTCATAGAGAAATTAAGATATTTTTCTAAGTGTAGTACGAATGGGAAGTGAAAATGTGTTTTAGTGAAAGGAAAATTTTCGAATGATTGGGACAATGCCTGTGAAAAGTTAAACCAAAGGACAGAGACGGCCCTCTCCTTTTTAGGTTTTACACCAAATTTAAATATATCATCAATATTATTAGCGAACACTTCGTGGTCTCATTATTTTGCGCCGGGCGGTTTTTTGTTACACATAGAAGTTCTACTGCTAAATTATGGTAAGTTTACTTTCTTTTATTACTTTTTTCTATTTGTATTGTATTAGTTTCCTTTAACTTTCCAGGTTTTATTCTCTCTCTGTCTTTTTTTCAAATCCTAAATTTGATTAAGCCGAACTTTGTTTAAGAATTTCTAATTTCCTACTAAATGTAAGTTTTTTTGTTATTTTTATTTTAAAACTTTTCTTCCGCCGGTCTTTACTTAAATTCTTTGATTCATTTTCAGCATTTATTTCACTTCTCAGCGTAAATTCTTTTACAACAGACTGTACTTTTATTTTAAAGTTTTGGTTGAACTTCTTTTTTTTTTTCCTCCATTTAATTACGGAAAATTTTACTTTTTAGTTTGTATTAAATTTAGTCATTTGCACTTGGTCTGGACTTTCTTCTATTCGTTTTTCCTGTTTTAATTTGACCCAAAAGAAAAAAAAATCCAGTAGAACAGGATAAAAGCTTTTTGCATTTGACAAACAATAGTCGTGCAGTTAAAAAGACACATTGGGGTCTACATTTGAGGTAGACTCTCCCAAAGAAAATAAAATGTTTTAATGCGTCTAGTCCTTAGACACAAATAATAGTGTCCTCTAAAAGTGGGGTTTCAAATTGTCCACTCCTAAAAACTATAAGAAAGCGTTGAAGTACAAAAGAGAAAATAGTACCACAAAAAGATACTAGCTATAACTTGAATAAAAACGACGAGGAGCTGAAAGCTAAAGATAATATAGTGGTCGGTGAATCGACCACAAATTGGAAATCCCTCCCAAGTGCTTGATCAATGTGCTGGAGTTTGTGAAAGGGGCCAAAAGTTATAGAAATCTTATCAAAGATAGTAGGCTTTTGGTTGACCTCCTTGTACTGAGCTGTCAATTTCCCGTCATGATTGACAAGAAAACTCAAAAATCTGTCGAACCACGAAAGACACGGTGGTCAAATAATTAGCATTCTTAAGGATCAAGCCATAACATCGGCTTAAGGGGGCTGGCTGTTTCAAGTGTGACATCCTGCTACCCACACCTGAGGAATGCCTGTCCCTGATAAGAAACGAGCTAATAACAAAAGACCTGATAACCCAGAGCAAGTGTCGGCCCACGATGACAGTGTTCGAACTCCTTCGTACGCTGTTCGTCATTGTCTTTGCAGATCTGGCGACAAACTTCGTCTCCTGTATGTTACCATAGTGAGAAGGATTTCTAGAATCAGTTTTTACTAATACTAAATCAGAAATTGTCATGGGCTATGGTTGGAAATAAATGATGCAATTATATCATTTGCTGTTGATTTTAGCCTTCGACAGATTAGCAGAACAAACGTCACTGGACTCTAGAAACGGCGATATAGTGAGAAAGGAGCGGAGCTGGTGTCTTTGATTATCAAGAAAGACAAAACTCTTGCATTTCGGGCTCTGTTGAAAAGGATGTCATCTGAGGAGACAAAGCCGCTTATTTGCTTGCAGAATTTAGAACCGCGATAGATATGGATGGCGGATGGACAAATGACGGCAGATGCGAGTGTTTTTTTTTTTGTTTTTTTCTCGAAGTTACTTCCAGGATCATATTACCAGAGATCATGGAGTTTGCGCAGCTCAGTTCAACTATTTAGTCGACTTTTCTAGCCTCGAGATGACTGAAGATGTTGAGGTCGGGGGTGCACTGAAGCTTGTTGTCAAGGACAAGACTCTGGGAAAAGATGGTCTTCCTTTTGAATACTTGATTCAGTCGCATATGTTTGTCCCTTTGCCGGGACTGATTCTTTAACCAGTGGTTAAGGAATAGGACTGTCGACCAGGGGTGTGGTTAATTTTCTGTGCAAGAATAAACATGTAACAGATAGGATTAATAATTTTCAACCGTTAAATACATTGAATGCAGAATAAAAGATTTGGGCTGATGCCATTTACAGGTTGTCTTATTGGTCCCGAAGAGACTTGTGTTGTGAAAAGCGGAACAATTCAGAATAATCTTCATTTAGGAAGCTGAATTTTCGAGAAAGTCAACACTGAAGCTGTGATAATCAATTTAGATCGGTTCAAGGCATTTGATACTTGATTATCAGCAGTTTGGGACCCTATCCGCTCTTGGATCTGGCTCTTGTATGTGTCCTCTGGTGCGTGGGTTGAAGTGAATGGGGTAAAATTGAAACCTTTTATGTTGTCCTGTTCTATTCGTCAGGGTTTTCTGTTCTCACAGATGCTTTATATTATTGTATTGGAACTTTTCTATCGTAGGTGAATCCGGTCTTATACGGTTGGTTGGTTGGTTGGTTGTTTTGTTTTATGGCATATCAACCTCAGTGGGTCATTTAATGCCAACAAAATTTTGAAATAGATTCATAGCGATAGTTTGGTAAAAAAAAAAAAGTGTGTATGTATACATATATATTTGAACCATTTTTCAATTATTCATATTTTTGAGTACAATCCAACTTCTTTTAGGAAATTTACAATCTTGGATGGTTTTATTTTCGTAAAAAGTTTTTTTTTTTAATTACTCACTTGGTAAATAGCTGGTAATATTTTTTTTTCAAAAATTTATAACTGTTTGTATTGTTGGTATTTTTCTTAAAGTATTGCTGATAATAATTTTTCCTTCAAAATTTTTTTTTATTACAAAGTATTTCTGGTATTCTAAAACCTATTTTGACACAAGTTTGGGTGTTAACTATTTGCCCATAGCTGGGACCCTAACAGGTACTACCACCCCGGGTCAGGGTGGACCCGGAAACACCAGCAATTAAGAGGCGGTTCCACACTCCTCAAAACCTCCTAATTAGAGGCCTTGCTGTTGGACGTAGTTTATCGTCTTACCCAGGATGCGGATGTAGTTTATCGTCGTAACCAGGACGGGGTCTTATACGGAATTATTACCCTACCTGGTGCTACCACCTCAGCCAGTTATTCTGCCTATGCTGACAACTTGATCGTACTTGTAAAGAGTAATGTCTAGATCGAATAAGTTACGAGACTGTCGCATGGGTCAAGATCATCCGCGTTAAGTCTGTTGGCATGTGATTGGGCTCGTGGAGGGGGGGCTCCCTTCACAGGCTTTGAAAGATACTCGGCGTCTGGCTTAGTTTCTATTTCCAGTCAGAGAAAAATTCGGAAGATGGTCGAGGCCACAGTAGTTTCGATAGAATCTTTCTTAAAGGTGCAAATTTGTGCACACATCTACCGTCAGTCTTCTTCAACGACTTTGATTTTTTACTTCCATGCACCGAATTAGTTCTAGTCTTGTTCGAAATTTTGTGAGGCGTCAAGACTCCAAAGATGCGTCGGGAAATCTGTTATCTCTACCCGTCTGAATGCGGGTCTGTGTATGCCTAACGCTAAAATGTGTCCATATACGCTTTGAATTAATTTCCTAGATCGAATGCGTTCGCAACATGACTGTAACGTTGAATTCTAGAAAGAAGACAATTAGAAAGCCTTACCAGGTTTAAAAAGTGTGTAATCGCGGTTGTCGAGGAAAGCATTAGATAATGTCTTAGTAAAATAACTGTTCGATTTGATCTCGTCGATGAAACAAAAGTATCGCTCTTTAAGGTTTTGGGCTTCCGAGTTGAAATGCCTTAATAACTACGAGGCATCACACACATGGCTAGTGCAGCGGGATGGTGTCTGGGTTGGCAAAAAGCTTTGTTGAGCGTGAACGGGAATTTCGCGAGAAATAGGGCTTGGAAAATTTGACACTCACAGGACATGTTGAGGACAGGGAGAGCAGAGGGAAACAGCGAGTAACCTACCGAATAAGCTTGTGTAAAGTGATGGTAGAACAAGGACTGGAAGAGGTAGTAAGAAGTAAAACATTTCTAAGAGCCACAAAAGATAGGAAGTTATGGAGATCTATAATCGTCCACTTCCTGAATGGACACGACAGATTCTGTCTACTCAACCCAAACCACAGAACACCATCTAAAAATGAAGTACCCATAGCACTTGACTATTTCTCCGTTTCTTTAGAAACAAAAATATTCTTCAGCGAAGGATCCGAATTGTTTATCTTATTCAATTTAATCTTTCAGCTGTTTTTGTTTATTTTATTTCTTGTATGAGTTGCATGTTAAAACCCTCCATCGTAGTATTTTTTATGCCTACACCCTTTTTTTGTGTGCGTGTTTTCTTTTTGTTTTTGTTTTTTGTAAAACTCTTGGATTGTCATTTGATAATGAAGTTTAAGTTCAAACTTTAATGATAGTGATATTTGTTATGTTCTTATATGGAAACATTCGGCATTCATTGATCGATCAGCCATAACAACTATCGTTTGAAACTGGTAAAATCTTTCTATGAAAACAATTTTCAGATAAATAATATACTCAAGTCAACTTAATATTTATTGATGGGGGCTTCTTACATAACCTTTTGTTGGAAGTTGTGTGGAAAGTCAACATCTTAATTACGTTATTATTTTCCCTTCGAGTTACATGTGCTATCCATTTGAGTTGTTACTGGTGTTGAAAGTCCTGAAGTAAGGTGGTTTCTTTCATTCCTTACAGTTCTACATTTTTGATTCTTTAGCACCAATTCCCGCGATTCGGAGGATTGTTCTCCCTCAGACCTACAGGTTTTAATAACTCGAAGCATCTTAATCATTGATATGAGGGCGGCTGTTTCTTCAGTTTTGGGGGATATTTTTTGGTTAGGAGGTAATTTCTTTCATCCAAAGCCGGAGTTTAATCTGAAAACTTACGTACAGTACAGAAGAAATTGTCCCTTATTATCTCCGGCTTGAGGCTCGGTAAATTAATGGATAGCGGCTCGGATTGAGCACTCGGAGAGCCGAGTTCGATTTCCAGTCGAATCCATTACATTCTTTTACGTGCTAATACCCTTGGGAAAGGCATGAATCCTCTTCTTCTCTGCTCCCCCGGGCTATGGGTAAATAGCAGGACAAACCGGGTTCTATAGCTTTGGATGGCAACTGGTCTACCGCAAAAAGAAATGGCAACCTACTGTGGGAGAAAAATCTGCCTCGTCAGTTATGTATCGAAAAATACATGATTGCTTAAGCGTGTATCACGCATGTCACATAAGTGACTGACTGTTTGTCTCCGTAACAATATATGTGCAGGTATTTGTGTTTATGACGCGTTTTTAGACAACTCAGCATTGGTACAAGTTTGTTTAAAATCCATAAAGGTATTTGTTTATTTTAAATTATTTTTTTTTCCTTCCGATGAACTCTTATCTGAATGGACTGGATTTAAGTATTGTCCAAAAAGTCCTCAATTATTTTACTTTTTATCTAGTGCTTTCTGTCATACTTGGGCCGATTATCAGATAACACACACACCTAAATATATATATGTATATATGCACACACATACACACACACAAGGGTGTGCTAAAACTTTATTGGTACCACCTAAAAAGAATTCCAGAATAAATTCCAAGGTCTCATAATTTTGTCAGAGAAGTGGTTTGGGCTGAAAACTTTTAACACACACACGTGTTTTTTTTGTTTTTTTTTTTCGGGTGGTCTTTCATCTTAACCCTCAAACAAATTTGACCTTAAGATTTTGTTTTTATTAAGTTTTGTGTGTGTTTCAACATACATTCTCATATATATATATATATATATATATATATATATATATATATATATATATATATATATCTATATATATATATATATATAATATTTTTTATTATTATTAATAAAAAAAAAGTTAATGGTCAGAGTAATTAGTCCAGGAAACAGTAGTATTAAAAAAGTGCTCAATACACATATAAAAAGATAAAAATTTAATATGTAGAGCTTTTAAGTATAGAAAATTAGGAGATCAGCCAATTCCGCTAATTTGGTTCCAATCTTTTGGTATTTTCAGGCGATTTCAGTCAATTGATTTCCTAACGCTTTATTTATTTAATTTTTAAATAACAAATTTATGAACGCTATATTTTTTTTAAAGATGCTGGAAAAATGGTCATTTCCCTGTACCGTTCCAGTAAATTGTTGCTTCCTCCTTTTATCCTCCACCTTTACAAGAGTCAAAAATTGAGTACTGTTGCCATAAATAGGCAACAGCTGTCCAGACACACTTTCCAATCTTGATAGAGTTCAAAAGCGTCTCTGCGTCCTTGTGGTTGACAACTTATTTTCTACCCTGCAACCTCTTTCTCACAGAGGAAACGTCGCAAATCTCTCGCTGCTTTGTCGCTATTTCTATGATAAGTGTTCAAACTACATACCTTAGTTCCATCAATTCTAAACTTCATGACTAAGACCCGTCGTACTACTCACATTATAACGAACCACCCTCATTCCCTTCATATTCCGTTGGTGAGACGTAAGTTCCACTTGAGCAGCTTCTTCCCACGAATTGCTGCCTCGTGGAACCAACTCCCAACTTCCCCGATCATTAACCTGTTTAAGCCTAGTGTTAACCGTTATCCTCCCCACATAACCCACTCTATAACCCTCTAGTTTGATTCTCAGGGCTTGCCCAGGGTGAACATCAATGTAAAAAAAAAATAATTCTGAACTAAACCCATTCTAATATTTTTTATTTTAAGCAAGCTATTTAAGAATTTAGAAAACCAAATTCAACGTTTGATAAAAATGCTGATAAATCGGTTCAATATTTATAACTTTCTCGTTGTTATCATACAAAGAATATACATTTGATTTCTCACAGATTGGTTATGTCATAGATTATGGCATCTACAACTCTCAAACCCTGGGTATTTAACACTTCAGGGACCGAGGATATTGTTGTACCGCACCGGAAAATGATATTACCCATGTTTAACCACCCCCATGCCCAATTTCAAACATTGAAGCAATGATTCTGTTTGATAAATGTTTAAGCTGGTTGTGCTTTCAACCAAAAGCTGTCATTAACAAATGCAAATACGTCTACTTTAATCCAGTTTCGGGAGTTAGAGACAGAAAAAAACTACAGGAAACAAACAAAAATTGACACATAAAAAATAAACTGGAAAAAAACTTTAACAAAGCGTTTGAAAATGTTATTTGATAATATAAATGTTAAATTTCTTTAAAAAAAATTTTTCAGTTTTTTTCTCGATAATTTAGGTATTCAATTATCCAAAATTTCGAATTCGCCTAACACATTTTTTCAACCCTTATCCAAAGGTATCTGGATAATTGTGGAAGTACTAAATATATGACAGCCGGTTACTCGTTTCCAAGCATACCCTTCTGTTCGGTGGGTTAGCCAGTCACTGGTTTGCAAGTACACCCTTCTGCTAGACCGGTTAGCCAGTCACTGATGAAACACCTGCGATTTGTGGTTGTTCAAGAGTCACAGTCAACCTATGGTTTCATACGGCAACTGACCCAAGTTATAGTTTCTAGGGACAGCTCATAATCTGATGTGATCAACATTTTAAACAAGGTATGTACGCTGAAACTCTCAGTCACGATGACTTGTGACTGGATTCGTCCAAATTCCGTTCGGCCAACTTCATCCACCTGGTATGGTTTTCAGGCACTTTCAAACGGTGCCGCAGGTTGGAATTGCCTCGAAAAGGCCGATAGCATCAAGAAATCATCTTCCTGACAAATTGACCATGATGGGTGTAGAACCCCTGTCTAATGGTCGGGATCAAACGTTCTAAACATTATGTCAATAATCTCTCTCTCTCTCTCTCTCTATATATATATATATATATATACACATATATATATATATATATATATATATATATATATATATATATATATATATATATATCATGATCAAACAAAGCCCAGAACAATGCTTTTGAAACACACATTTTCTTCTCGATTCTGGAAATATATAGTAATGGTAACAAATCCTTTGGTATATAATCCAAGTGGATCCTAGTAATATAAAATATTAAAACTGATCCATAAAAAGAGCTCAATGTATTTATTATTACAGAGCAAATAATTAATAAAACAGGTTGATAAGACAGACGACCGATATCTTCGTCTGCCGAAATAGGCTATTCTCCATATCAGGTGACTTAGGATTTTATTGTGTGTGTATATATATATAAAAAGATCTTTATATCATTTCATCGGCAATGCTAAGAGAAAGCCATATAGAATATACGGCTTCAAAAATGATAACATTATTTACAACAATAAGTCTGATATAAACAGATACATAATATTACTAACTCGATAACATCCACTATCGAAAACAATTTATCTAATCTAAACAACATCAAAATAATTACAATCACCTCCAAAACTATTATGGATATGATCAGAACCCAAAATACCCATAACAATAATTCTGAAGCCGGTATATATAAAAAAAAAAAAATCCCAGGACTGTTCGTCACAATACATTGGGGAAACTTGGAGAAATTTAAAAAACGTATCTATGATGACAAAAAGGGATCTTACACACAATTCATCAAATGCATTTTTTAGGCATAGAAATAAATTCAACCACAACTTTAATCTAAAAAAAAAAAAAAAAAAAAAATCCCACTTATTAAAAGGGAAAGTAATTTACTTAGAAGGAAAATTCTTGAGAGTGTCGCCGTCGAATCTTCTCAAATAAAAATCTGCTCCCAGGATTTTTCTATATCTCAATTCCCGAAAGAACTACTGTTTTCTGAAGCCAAGATACATGACTACAAAAATCTTAAAAACTAAGAGAAAAAAATGTTAAATCCTTATACTCATATTATTCAAAATATATAACACATAAAATAGTCTAAAATTAAAATAATTTAAATACTAATTTGAATATAAAAAAAATCACTTAATCACATTGATTTGTGTCACAACGTATCCCCCATAGCTTAAATGACTTTTCAGCTAACCTGATGAATGTTTATGAGCGTTCCCAGACTTTAAAAAAAATATTGAAAAACTCTTGCATTTGACTTGATAAACTCCCTCACAAGACGAAAGGCGTTTGCTAAGATAAGTTTACCTTTTGTCTTTATTCATTTTGTTCCTTTACAGATATTGTTTAGATTGGATAAATTGTTTACTCTATTTGAAATTTTTACATATATGAATGAATGAAGACAAAATGTAAACTTAACTTTAGCGATACGTTTTGTCCTCTGATCGACTTTATCCAAGCAAATGTAAGGATTTTATTTTGCAACACGTATTTATAATCAGAAGTATAAATATCGTTACGTTTTTAAATTTTTTTTCTTTAAATTTAAGAACATTCTTGAATATTCTTGAAAAAGTTCTTGAGAGTGACGTTATTGAATCTTAGAAAAATGTATATCTGCGCCTCGTATTTTTCAAATATTTCCTTTTCTAAAAGATATCCTCTTTTCCCAAGGCAACATAGATGATCATAAAAATCTTAAAGAAAACTGTTGCATCAAAACCATCCATTACTTAAAATAAATACATAAATTAATTTCGTAAACTAAACTAAAAATATAAATAATATTTATATTAAAAAATCATCTACAACAATAACATTTACTCGCTTTTCGTTTCGTTTTTTTTTTTTTTTTATTAGGCATTAAATTACATCACTTAGCATCCTCCATAGTTTATCTTAACTTTCACGGTTAGCCTTAAGAATACTTATGAGCGTGCTTTAAATTTAAAAAAAAATTGAAAACGTAACGATATATTTGGCTTTTGTTAATAAATACTTGTTGCAAATGCAATCTTTACATTTGCCTTGACCAAGTCGATCAGAGCACGAAACGCGTTGGTAAAGTTATCCTTTTGTCTCTATTGTCTTTTTTACAGATTTATTTTTTATTTATATTCAAATTTTTTTTACACACACACACATATATATATATATATATATATATATATATATATATATATATATATATATATATATGTATATATATACAAAAAACCCGGATATAAGAGAGTTGTCGGGACCGGAGAAGTCGTCTCTTATATCCGGGTTTCTCTTATATCCGGGTTTGGTCTATTTTACATACATTAACACAGGCTCTAATTTGGGACCAGAGAAAATCTCTCTTATATCCGGGTTACACTGTGTGTGTATATATATATATATATATATATATATATATATATATATATATATATGATAAGCAAATATAAATGGATATAAATCCGACAGAATGAAATGAAATATCTGGAAAAACAAAACAAAAATCCTTAAAATGCGATTATGTTGTTTTTTTATGAATGAAATGTCGACGTATTTAAATAATAATCATTTTCAGGATTTTGATTTTTTTTCCAAATATTTTCATATTAGAAATTTATATTTATATTTGCTATATAATACTGTCCACTGGAAATACAAACCTGAATTCATTTTATTACATGGAGGACTGCATGCTTATCCGAAGATACAGGAATCTACTAGTCTCCGCGTATTCCTACAAGAACAGAAAAGATTTTCTAACGAATTATATATGAAAAATCTTTCCATCGGAATCAAATTTATAAAATTTTTAAGAATACGTTGTGAAAGCGTCGCCCATTTGACGACAACGTGACCACGCTCAAACGGAAAGCTGATCATTTAAAATTTTCATTTATCTGTTTTGGATAAGACTTGTTTTTATGTCCATCGTTTTCGTCGTGTTATACTGATTATGTTAATTGTATTTTTAATGAATATTGTCCTGAAGAAGGTTATTAAACCGAAAACGTCAGACGTCGACATTTCATTCATATTAAAAAAAACATAATCGCATTTAAGGATTTTTGTTTTGTTTTTCCAGATATTTTCTTCATATATATATATATATATATATATATATATATATATATATATATATATATTTTTCGTTAAGTAATATATATTTTTTTTTTCCAAAGGAGCAAAAGAATTATGCCCAGGGACAAAATTCGGCCAATCTGTAACATACCATATGTTATTATTCTAATTTTTTTTTCTATTATTTTCTCTTTATAAAATTAAAAAAAATAAATGTCTGTAGTTAATGTAATTTCTATAACTAAGTATGAAGAACTTTAGAACATACAACTGATTCTTTTTCTTGTCCAACGCCCCCCCCCCTTACAGATATTTGTGCGGTAAATGAAGCAGAGTTTATGCAACAGAGTTAATGTAATATGTTTCCATTTTGCTGAATTATAGTCACCGGAAGTCGGCTGTGGCGGGAACAGACAAGCTGCCGGATTTTATTTTGCAGTCAGACTAATGTCGTCATCTTTGTTACGATGACTAGTTTAATGCCGTTGTATTGCTGCCCGGCCTTTAAATAACTTTCGTTGTTCTTTAACGAAACTCATATTCATTCCTTTTTTCTTCTTCTCGTATATAACTGTGATTTACTTCTAATACTTTTAATTAGAAACTACAAATTATAGAGTGGTTTAATAAACAAAATGTATTTAATTATTTCGAACTTTCAGCACGCTGACGCATTCCTTTACTAAAATAGTAACAGAACGATAGATCTCGATAGCGTCCAGATTAAAGAAGCGCCTAAGTTTCAAAAACTGTTTTGTCTGTTAATGGGTAGCGAAATAAATAAAAAAAATAATATAAAAAAAAATGATTTTTTTTATGCTTAGACGTGTGCAGCAAAAATTTCGGCAAGAACAAGACCTTCCCCAAAAGAATTCTAATGCTTGATCACTGGGTCAGGTCAAGAAATTTTCCAGCCCTACCCTTTGTATATACATAAGTCTATCAGGTTGACTCAAAGTTTTCGAAAACTTTTCAACAAAATCTATTTAGATATTTTCATAGCATCATTATTTAGCAATCCCAGTATTTTTACTAATTTCATACGTGTTAATACCACCTTTCTGCTAAATTGTGTATTTTATTATAAAAGAACAATCACGTTTTTTATTCAGTGATTTCTTTGAAGAACTTTTTGATATCTTCAACTTGTTCGAACTGCTGTCTCAACATTGTATCACAGGAAGCGGAACAAATGCTAGTCGGAAGCTCTGAGCGCTGAAGAATACGCATGTGTGGGTACTTCCCACTGTAGATTCATGTTCATTTGCTGCGTCCAATCTCCAATTTTAGAACGGATGTTATTTTAAAGCTAACTACTGTCTGAGAATCTACTAATGCAGTATTTAAATGAGCCAGTTGCTCACTGTACAGTTGCGGGTAACTTCTGATCCAGATTGTAGCTATTTCAAACAAAGTACTTCTTTTTCGAGTCTCAAACACAGAAAAAAATATTTTCGCGACAGATTACATTTCGGCTAACATCTTGGAGTCTATCCTGTAATTCGACACATTTTTTTCGCCTTTTTTAAAAATTTTATTTGTTATTTATTTATTTATGATTCGCGTAATATATCGATTCTAATCGCCATCAGCCGTCCTGTCGATTGGGGGTTATTTTTGTCATGCCTAACCAATGTAGAATGCATTTTTCTAGCTTCTGAAATTTTCCTAAAGGTTGGTGGTTAGAGCTGATTGAGTTTACATGTCAACCATTTTTGGTTATTTGATGCCGAATTTTGTATAGGTCAAATAATGAGAATCGAACTCGCTATACAATCGTTAATGGTCATCCAGACCAGCCTCACTAACCGGAAACCCACGCCGAAACACTTAAGGCGTGTAAACAACGTATTACAGTTGAATGATACACGTGAATTTTTTTTTACAAGTTCACGTATTGTTTGTGATGTATCTTGTTTCAAAAGCTGCTCTTTGTGACTCTTCAAAACGTTGGCTATCGTGGTCTTCCATCCCCCCCCCTTGTAGTTCTTAGCAATGTTTGTCCCTTTACTATCATTCCCAGTCAATGTCCTACCATCAGTTTAAACGAACCTGTTAAGTGTTATTCGCTGTTATCCACTGCCCCTCTTGTATTCTGTGTTCAGTAATTGTCAAATTTTCCAAGTTCTCTTTCCTTATGTGTTCCAGAAATTTCAACTTTCTATTTTATTGTAAACGCAAGATTCAGTTTGTTTCCATTTTCCTTAAAACTTCTACGTGAATTATATATTCCCTTGATAATCATAATCCTACATCGAGAAATGATTTTACTATGAAAATGCATTTCAAATGATTTTAGGTTACTTTCGTCCATTTTCCAACGTGTCAAGTCCTGTTTAATTATATCATATCGAATTCTGTACAGAGCGACTAGCGAGAAATTAACTCACTACTCCATAGTAATGGCCAACCAAATTATCCTTGTTAAACATAACCTCACTCCGAGGCAACTGGATATGGTGTAGAATCACATCTCTTATTGCCTCTCTTCTTCGTTTCATCTGTAAGAAAATTGTCTCGCATTCACTACTAATCAGAAGGGTATATAATGCATTGAAGTCCATCTTCCTGTTCGTTAATATCTTGTTTAATTTTAGGTGTCAATTTGCCATTTCTGGGTACTTTCAGATGTTTTTTTTTTTTTTTGTGTGTGTGTGTGTGTTCAACCTCTACTTGTTTTGAGCTTCTCAAGTTATTTGCAACACATGTTTACAGCTATCCCTTAAGCGCCAAGGATGTCATCCCTGCCTAAATTTTGTTACACTTTCCCTACACCTTAAAAGAAATAGGAAAAGTAAACGATGTCGAATGTGCATTTTAATCGGTTTTTCTTTTCGCACCTCTCGCCCGCGGAACTCTCTTCCGGTTTCTTGTTTTCTGCCATTTACAATCTTCAAAAATTTAAATACAACATCAATCGCCGTATTCTGTCTTGCCGAATCCAGTTTATTGTCCTTTCTCCCCTGTAAAGTCTTCTCCTTCTCTTTCACACTCAGTACCCTTGGCGTCTTGGTGGTATTATAGTCTTGCTTGGGGGTGAAACGATTGAAAAAATATTCAGCCAGGATTATCACCAAAATACAGTTATGACTTTCTACGAACAACTCTTAAATATTATAGTGTCACAAGCAATAAATAATTGAGTAAGTAAATGCGTTTTCCTAATTTATGTAACATGTGAAGAATAGATGGCGCTCAAAATTTCTGCATCTTTCTCTCACACATATTGTATTTTGTTACTCTTAACGTTAATGTAATGGGTATACTTGTAGATAGATTTGTTTCTTTATGAGTGTGTATATTTTCTTTTTAAACTTAAATGAATGTCTGCTGGTCTACATCATCAAAAGTCTTATTAGAGACAATGCACTTTTTGACAGGGATCGAACCTGTATTCGCCTCTGAGAAACCAGCTTTTAGCATCGCGTGTCGTTACCACTTCGTCCCCGGAAGAATTTGCAGCGAAGTGAAACTGAGAGAGAGGCAGAGGCAGGCACCGGAGCGATTTTGCGAGATAAAAAGTGGAAAGTTGAAGTTAACGGTCGGCTTGATTTCTCTGACCAATCTCAAAATGGGGTTGGACATTGGAAAATTACACGAGTAAACATATTTTGAAAATATTGGATTTTAGAAAAAGGCTGATGCTACGGGTGGGAGATAACCGAATCCCAGACTCTGGTCAACCTCACACCTTCTAGACGCAGGTTTTCCTATAAGCTGGAGGTTTGGACAACTAACAGAGTCTCCACATTACTGCTACTGGAATCCACATCGTTCGCCGAGACTTCCTGACCAATGCTTTGTGCCAGGACCAAAGATCAGAACTTAGAAATTTAAATTACTGCTAACATATGCTGGGATCCTCCAAAACGGGAAACCCAGTGTCATTTGATTTTTAACCGTGGTGGGAAGGGTTAAAACCGCTGTATACAATAAATCATATATAAACCAAATCGTTGTTACATTTTTAACCCGAGTTAATACTTTATTTCAAAGAATTATTTTTTTTTTTTATGTAGATCCCATCTGTCGACATTTTTTTTTCACTTCAGTTTACTTCATCAGCGATCTTTTCACCCTCTGAGATCAAAAACACAACGTCGTTGAGGTGTGAATGATCGTGAAGCAGACAAACGCCAGCCAGATCGAGTGGAACCGTGCTTATCATCACGATACAGCGACAACCCAACAACGCGTGAGGAATCAGCTAGATGGTAACCGCAGGGTATTTTTTATATATATATATATATATATATATATATATATATATATATATATATATATATATATAAATAATATTAGTGGTAAATAGGCATATGCAAATATATATGCATACACATACATATATATTTTGTATAAAAAAAAAAATTCCAAGAGGATAGAATCCAGGTAGAACTCAATGTTCAGGACAGAGTAAGGATATAATAAAAAGGCTTAAACACTAATATTCCATGGTCATAATTTATTCCATTGGAATCGTAAATACGATCCAATTCATCAGACCTACAAATTCAAAAAGAATATATGTATATATGCTCACGAAATAATTCTATTGAGCTCGCGGGGAGGAAGGTGTGATTTTATAAACAGTGGCTGTTGCTGCTAATGCAATGTTCTTCTAGTTACTGACGTCTTTCGCATAATAAAAACATTAAAATTTCCCTTCCATTCAGCCATGTGACGATAGCTTGTGGGTAGAATCTCTGACTGATACCAAATCGGTCGAATTTCGATCCAGGCTTGAAGCAAGCAGATGTCTAGTCACACTGATGAGCTGTGATACAGCGAAATAGTCTGTCTGTGGATGACTATTGATGCATTGTTGCTACAATCATTTCCCTGGAAAAAAAACACTTGAGCGAAGAACTAATTTCGTATAACAATTCATTTATTTATTTACCATTTAAACCCAAGCAAGGCGATAATGCCACTAAGAAGCAAGAGTGTGAAATAGACCGAGAAAAAGTTATTGAGAGAGGACAATAAAACAACAGTTTTCACGGCGACAAGATGACGAATGATATTGCATTAAAATTTTTTAGAGTTCACAGGTGAGAGGTGCGAGAGAAGAAACTATTAGCATAAAACCTAGGGTTTTATGTAGCAATTTCATAACGGTAAAATGAGATTTAGTTGCCTATCTATTACTGTGCTTAAATTCGTGAAATCAAGATACCAAAGAGGAAAGCTCATCAGCACAATTACCATGAAAAGATGTATAGAAAAGGCACAGGGAAGGTGCTACGGTGTGGGGAAAGTAACTTATAAAGATGCAAGATAGATTCTGACGAGAACAAATGTCTAGTACGATATAGTGAACGAACTTTTTTTTTTTTTTTAGCAGCAGACAGCAAGTGACTCAATATAATCGGTCCACTTCATGTCGGTGAGGAACGTTAGACCAAGAAAGTGCAATGAGTGGTGACAGACTTTCATATGTTGACACCAATTTCAGGCGTGCGTTCAAGCATGATTCATTGTCGACATTCAATGTTGATCACAGTGAATATATATATATATATATATATATATATATATATATATATATATATATATATATATATATATATATGTATGTATTATTCGAAAGAGATAAGTTAGATTCCTAAATAATGGATCTGTAGAAAATGGTGATGCAATGTAGTTTTTTTAAACGTGTGTTAATAGTTGGTAATATTGCTGTAAATATATTTTCATAATATTTTCTCTTTAAAAAAAAAGAAACAAGAACATAACTCTTTATGTTCTTGTTTCTTTTTTTTTTTAAAGAGAAAATACGAAAATATAATTACAGCAATATCACCAACTATTAATACACGCTGAAAAAATACA
>CAHIKZ030004085.1:0-62500 GCA_903632075.3 Acanthosepion pharaonis | reverse complement strand
GATTTTTTAGGCGATCAAAATCAATGTTTTTCGGAACAAAAAAAAAAAAATGACGCAAAAAATGTTCTATATTAATTTATGGTCCCTCACTCATGTAAGTAAAACAAAATTTTTAAGGTTCTAAAAAATATAATTTAATAATCCAAAATCCTTGATCCTTGACGATAAAACTTTTTATTAGGTTTGAGGCATTTTTATAAATCTTCCCCAACTGACACAGACAGATTTTATATATATCAACATCGATAAAACACACACACACATATATATATATATATATATATACGCGGGCGTGTGTGTCCGTCTGTAGAACCCCGTCTCTGTCGCTTCGTCCGTGAGGAAATAGACTAGCATTTTTTTACCATACTGAAGATTAGATATTACGTAACAGTTAATTACACTTTTCTTTGTTTCCCTGGAACATTTTTCTATCTCTTAATACTTTACTTAGTTTCTGAGAACCAATTTCTATTCCTATTTACTATAGGAAACAAGGAAATTGAACATAGAATAGGATGCGCTCTTGACAGTTTCGTCAAACCACGGCAGCAGCTACAAAACCATAGCCTAAAAACTCAATTTATTTTCTTCAATCGCCTTCTCAGATCGAAATTTTCATATCATTATCATGCAATGCGCCAAATTCGTTCTGAATTATCTAAACTTTCAGCTCTATACAACCGCTTCTCAACTCAATGATTAAAAATAGATTCCAGCGAATGAAACTCATGGACCATCTTTCTTCGAACCTCATGAACTGGCGCTACATAATCATAAAGAACAGTACTAAATAACAGAAACCACATCACTTACGGATTTCCAACAACAGCAACAACTAAAATAGATAGCACATGTAATTCGAAGAGAAAATAATGATATAATGAAGATATCGACGTTCCACACTACTTCAAACAATATGTTAGGAAGGAAGCCTTTATCAATACTGTAAAGAGCGATAATAGTTTTGGCTGTACTTTTATTGACAACCAGTGGCGTATCTAAGGGACGGTAAATAGGTCACTTGACATGGGTACCGCTTTCCGAATGGGTACGCCACTGAACAAATAATTTGTCGGTGTTGAAGTGTATAGGCTAAGGAAAAGGCTTAGACGCAAGTTTATACCGATAACTACTACTACTACTACTATTATTATTATTATTATTATTATTATCATCATCATAAAAGTTTATACAGATATTGTCCTCCCTTACATAGAATGTGTAGCGTGATTTACCAAAGGGGCCCGTTGTTGACAGATAACAGGTATCCGCTTCATCAGAACAGGTCTGTGTTTCCTTTCATATGGAGCTGGTCTTTTGACCTAGGAGCAGGTCCCAGTGTGTATGCTCTATGCCAGTTCCTGTTTTTCTGAACTTCGATAGTATTCAAGTGGTTTTCTACTTCTTGTAGTCGCGGGGACAACATTTTTCACCAACCCAACATCAGAGTTAATGTTAATTCGCTATTAAACACTAAATAATCTGGTAACATTCGACCCCGACAGAATGTTGCCGGCAGCATTGTTTGCTGATTTCGGTGACGTGGGGTTGTGACTGACAAATTTGCCCCATTGAAAGAAGTAAGATGCAGTTTTAGGCCCCAGCTGGCATCTTCGTTAGGTACTTGCTTCCACTTTTCTACTAATTCAATAACTTATTATTGTGAGACCGGAAACTACCTATTCAATAGATCTTTCAAAAATATATTAAAAGAAAAACAATAACTCTTAAAGAGTGTTATAGTAGAGTTCCGCTTTAAATGTCTGGTTAAAAAATTTGTCTCGCTAGAACGATTGCAACTGAGTCGCAGTCAGTTCGATCCTCAATGGGTGCCCCCATACATTCGGCCTTTTGGACATCTAAGCTACTTTAGAAAATCAAAATAGTAAGTTCCACTCAAAATCAATCTGTAACCTGTTGTTAATATATCTTTCTTACATCTAATCCGTGTTCCGTGTTTTACTTTTGTGGTCCCAACTTTGGCCCCACATCACTTATTAAAATATATCTTCTTGTGGTGCTATTATACTTTCATAATTTCTTTAAAGTTTTGTCGAGTATTTTATTGATCTGGAAATGCTGATTTTGTAGTATCACGTGTTAAAAGGTTTCTAGTGGTACACTTGTGTCAACTTTTACTCTTTTTTTCTCAATTAAACATCTAGAGAACAATTAGAACGTGTTTTCCTGTAGTCTGAAGCAGTAATAGGCAGAGGTTTGGTGATGTCCGAGCCAACTCCTTGATTTTTATGCCCCCTAAGACTCAAATGGGGGCGGGGCGTATAGGGCATAGGAGTGGGAAATGTGAGAAAGGAACGTATTTTAAACTCAGTGTAACCCGGATATAAGAGAGTTATCGGGACCGGAGAAGAAGTCTCTTATATCCGGGTTTCTCTTATATCTGGCTTTGGTCTATTTTATATACATTAACACAGGCTCTAATTTGGGACCAGAGAAAATCTCTCTTATATCCGGGTTACACTGTATGTAAAAAGGAAATGAAACCTGAAATAAACACTTTATTCAAATTAAAAATAAACAAAATTTTTATTTCACTCTTTGAGTGAATGCCCCCTCGGAGCCGTTGCACCTTCTTTTCCCCTTCTGCACGCTACTAGTCTAAGATCATGCACTTTAAAATATTTTGTTTTAGTGAAAGTTATGTTGCCATAATTTCATAAAAGAATATGTTCATGTGGTACTATTAGATTGTCAAAATTTAAGTTACCTTCAAATAAAATATAACAAATTTTAATCTTGTTGAATAACCATAACTTATTATATATTGACTTATGTATTTTTTTTTTTATTAATAGGTCTACTTTGCACTTTGGTAAGGTATAAGATGTTTAGGTAGGTAATGTTTTGCAGTAGTCTAGTCAGATTGAGACTTTAATATGGATGTCATGGATGGAAACAGCTGCATACAACCACTTTTTTTTTTTTTTTTTTTTAAAGGCACCGATGAAAAATGGCTTCCAGCGAATGAAGCACATATGACTTAACGAGGACAATCCTCCTTCAAACCTCTTGAACTAGCGCTACAGATTTACAAATAAAGAACTGCTCGGTGGATTAATAAATAGCGATTCCGATTGAAGAATTGAAGTGAGTTCGAATTCCAGTCGAATCCATTATATTCGCTTACGTGCTAATACCCTTGGGAAAGGTATGAGTCCTCTTCTTCTCCCCCCTAACTATGGGTAAATAGCAGGACAGACCGGATTCTATAGCCCTGGAAGGCAACTGGTCTACTGCAGAAAGAAATGGCAACCTACTGCGGGAAAAAATCTGCCTCATCAGTCATGTATCGAAAGATACATGATCGCCTAAGCGTGTATCACTCATGGCACGTAACTGACAGTAACCGCATTACTTGAGGAATTTCAACAACAACTAAAATGGATAGCACATGCAGCTAGAAGAGAAAATAATGACATAAAATGTTGATGTTCCACACTACTTCAGACAAAAGGTTAGGAAGGAAGCATCCATCAGTACTGTAAGGAACGATAACGGTGGACTTGAGAAACCTATTTTACTGCTCATTGCTGCAAATAATAAAATCAACCTTGATTTATATGGATTCAACGGTGAACAAGTAGAGAAATAAGTATATATTTTTTTTTCTTGGACTGGAGGAGCGACCATCTTTACTTCTCGGATGACAAACTGAGCTTTGGCCAAATAGATTTTTAGTTTCGTCTCACCAAAAGATCTATCTTCCAAAATTGACTTGATTTCTACAAGTTCATTTATTCGAACTTCAGCCAAGTTTCCTTGTCTCGCTTCATCATAAAGTAACTATTTTTTTTTTCTTGAGAACTGGATTTGAAACAATTCCAATACAGTTCTTTATTGGTAGTCCTTCAGCTGACATGTTTAAGCTTGTTTGAAATATTCTGGAAGAAGTCATTTGATTTTAACTCGACGAGAAATATGTTGTATCGCCAGTTGTTTCCATCCTTAGATATTCGCGTGTTTCTTGCTTTTCATTTTAGTTGGCATACTCCATACAAGGTGGCCTAAGCTCAGTAAATATCACAGGCTTGTTGCTTTCCAAAGGAACCGTTAGCTTCATAGGTCCACATTTTTGAATCAGCCCATTAATTCCGACCGTATCATTTTTGGGGTTGTACTCATTAAGGGATTATAAGTAGAAACCTATAATTAATACCGGATGTTTTGTAAATACTTAATTTAACCTTATAATGTAACGGCTTTATCATTACTAAAATTAATACTGAATTTTTAGAAACCTTTAATTAATACCAGGTTTTTATATTAATCTCTAGGGGAAATTGTATGACAAAGTGGAAAAAGTTTACGTGTAACGCGTTTCGTCCTTCAGTTGGTATGATTACATAGGTACGAAGGGTGCTGGGGATTTTAGAATTTTTTAGATTTTTTTTTTTTTTAATATTAATCTCAATAATTAAAACCAAACATTCAGAGGTTAACCAAAACAGTAACGTTGGAAAGGTTTATAGTTGTTAAATTGGCAGAAAATTTCAGACGTTTATTGCGTTATGTGTTACTGCTTACTAAATTTAGCTTCAAAAAGAAGAACTAGTCATCATTGTTGGATGCTGTCAAGCTATAGGTTTTAAACCAGAGTTTTCTTTTTAGTTCGATAACTTAAAGGAGGCTAAGGGGTCAAAAACATCGCCTGTGGACATCAAACTCAGGTATTTCTACATCCGCTAGGTGGCCATTGATCTCATGAAAGGATTTATCTGTCCTTGGATGTTTTGTTTTTGTGTCTAGCCGCCCGCCTAACCAGAAAATCCTGGTGGGGAAACCGGTTTAGTCGCCAATAACCCGATCATATACCCCGCAATACATACACACACGTGTTGGCGTATGCACTTAAATTTAATTTCGAAATGTAGCCTTTTAAAAAATGTCAGGATGTAGCTGACAAAACTTTTGCCTATGATAAGATTTAGTTCTTGATAATGACAAAGATGGTCAGATGTGCTCGAAAACCACGAACATTGCAGAGTTTATACACCATTTTGATCATTATCTTCAACTTATGCGAAAATTTTCAAAATATAGTAAAATCTTTAATCCACAGACCTTGTAGTTTAGATTTAATAAAACTTGTTTGACATATATTTCGGTAGCATTTCTTTTATTTATTACTAAATGCGTTAGACAAGGAATACTTAATATTTCATTTAATTTCTCCTTTTCATACAAGGGAACGTCTGGTTCCTTCGAGATGCTGAACTCAAGATGATGAACGCAAACTGCCGCCGTCTTGGTGTTTTCTGTCAGATCGCATTATGGTTTAAAACAATCTCACAGAAGAAATTTCTTTTCGAAATCCATGTTACAAGGCTAAACATACCGTAACCAGTGCCTTTCTTTGATTTCTCCAATGACGCCTTTTGAAGCAAGATTCTTAAAACATGACATTTTCTGACTGAAACGCCAATACGACACCAGTTTTTCATCATCATCTTACTTTCTCCTGACAAATAAAACCTATATGTTTATCTCCTGATGATGACCAGAAAATGGTCGAAAGCGTTAGAATCAAAGATAAGAAATGTAAACAAAAGACAAAGGATTTGCCTTAAGCTCTAATGTTTGAATATTTTACCCAAATTCTGGGTAGTCAAACTGGAGCCAACGGGTGGTTCTACAAAAGGATGATGGGAATGCTATGGACGGAGCGGGTAAGCAACGAAGAAGTCTTAAAGAAAATGTAAACAAAACTGACAATTATAGTAAGAATCGAAAATGACTGAAATTCCTTAGACAAATAATGAGGAAAGAGGGCTTTGAGAATTTGACACTTACAGATAATATCGAAAGCAAGTCCATGGGAATTCAGCGGGCCACCTACCTAACTAACATGTGTAAATGGATGGCGAATCAGTGAGTGGGGGGTGTCAAAGTGTGACACGGTCGTCAATGTTAACTGTTAAACCAGACGTACAATAACTTTAATAAGATACGTTCTGTCTTTGTGTTTCTTCACCTCCTCTTTGTTTTACTACCTATCTGGACTGAGTCGTGTTTTCGTCTAAGAGACGGCAGGAAAGGAATTTGGGGTCGCTTGACAACAAACAGAATGACTTCCTAAGAAGTGGCAGGAAAGGAATTTGGGATCACTTGGCAATAAACAGAATGAGTTTCTAAGAAAGTAATAATCGTTCATCTACGTTCACGTGATATACAACACCAACTGGGATTTTGGTATTGTAATTTTAGTTACCCGATGACCTCAGATGACAACAGTTCAAGAAAAATAGACTCTCATCATGTTATCTTGAGGAATGAGAAATACACCTATAAACTTATTCCATTACTTGTTGTGTAAGTAATAAGGAAATTTAATCCCGAAGATCTTGGATGTATTTGACTATCTAATGGGCAAAGGATAAAGAAATATCGTACCGAAATAAATACAAAGAAAACCTTTTACTTTCATCTCGGAGGCAATCCAAGTACAAAAGGGAAAACTGAACACAAACATTATTCCCGAATTTTATATTTCACATTGCGGAAGAAAGAACGACCAACTTTTGTGAACATTCTACAGCAACTTTACCATTACGAACATTCCTACTTTCTGAAACACAAACGTTTGAACTGACATTCAATATCAGTTAAGTGTTCTTTTATTAATTGTACGCCTGTCGATCTATATTTTCCCATATTTTGTTACATAAAATTAATTTACAAATATTAATCTTGTGTTTGTTGCTCGTCGGTATCTGTTCCTGTGTTCCTATCTGAGCAATCCCTCCTTTTATTTTTTTTTTCTGAACATGGGGTTTATATCTTTTATATGTTGCGAATTCGTAACAAAAGGAACAAACGTTGCTACCAGCTACAAGGAATGTGGAGAGTATGATCGCCCACGTCCTGAAGGGACACGGCACTTAGAAGAAGTATAGTCAACCTGAATTTTTTCAGCAGTCCAGCTATATAACTAAACTGAATTATGTTGGAAAATTACCAAAGTGGTCACAATATATGAGAGAAAAAAAATGGCCATCTGACGCCTTTTTATTTTTTGTATATATATATAATCTAGTTTTGGAAAAGTAAAAGTTTCACTGAAATGTGTTAACTTATCCAAATTTTAATCTGTAAAAAAACAAACTTTATGCAAAATGGTCACAATACATGGGTGAAAATAAGGCGTCAGTTTAAATTAAAGTCAGCAGTATAAGAGTTAAAACAAAAATAGCTCTGATGATCGCTTAAACATGAAACTGGTTTTCGCGTTTAAATTTCTTTTTAATTCGTTTTTACTATTATAGAATACGACAAACAAAAGATACTTTGGAGCATAGAAGATAAAAATGATTTTATTACCCCAGTTCCCCGATGTAAAATTTTTAAACCATAAAGTTCTCTCTCAGAAACGCCAAAACGAAATCAGCGCGAATTCATCATCTGTTCTTCTGCAAATAGCACCGATGTTTTATTCCTGGAGATGACCAGAGAATCACCCAAAGCGTGTTAACCGGCGATACAAAAATATAGACAATTCCAGCATTGTCTCAAATCATTCTTTCCCTTATCCAAAAACAATAAAAAAAATGATAGGTTGAGTCATAAATAATTTCCGTTTTTGTTTATCAACATCATTCTTTAGAAGAAAAGGTAAAAATCTGCAGGTTTCAATGTGAAAATGTTTTCGATGAACTCTTGAAAGTTTTCTCAATAGAATTTTTGTAGAGACTGAAAAAGGTAATAATCAGTTGGTGCAAGGTCAGCAGGTAGAATAGAACAAACCAACCGACTGACAATTTTTTTCCTGTGTTATGCTGCATGCAGACTTGTATTGTCATAGAAGGGAAGAATTTTTTTCTGTTGACAAATGCCTAGCACTTTTCGACCCAAAATTATGGACACGTTGCAACTGCTGGGCGTATAAATGTGCATTTAGTGTTTGTATTTTAAAAACTTTAAATGATTGATACCATAAGGATCTGGCCATAAGCACAACATAAGCGTTCTTTCATGCAGTTCAGTATTTGAGGTTGGTTGTGTAGATTTAGCCTTATTAATCCTCCACCTTTTGCAATGAACATTGTCACATGTTAGTGTAATCCAAATTTATTCCCAACTGCAACGTTGGATTAGTAATTAGAATGATGCATTCGCCACTACAATTGGTTCCCCAAAACTGAAATTACTTATGACTCAAACCTTATGTAGTAAACATATAATAATAAAAATTAAAAAAAAAAAAAAAAACTTATCTCCTGATAAAACAACTGAATTTATTCAATTAAATTATCTAACCTCTTATGATCGGATTAATTATTCAATTGGCTTATCCAACCCCTTATCGGATTAATTTCTGCGAAACTTGAAGATAAGTTTTTGAGCATTTATTTTGTTTCTTATTAATGCTTAATTTCTTAAAATTTTACTTACAAAGACTGCTTGCTTTAAAAGTATTATCTTCCAGTAATAACTTTTTCGGATGTGTTTGTTGTTGTTTTTTTTTTTTAGACGCAGCACTGTACTGTTATTTTACGTATATAACAACAACAACAACAACCAATTAACCGGTATAAAAGCTGAACATATATAATTGCATTTTCCATCTCTGTTAATTAGTTATTACGCTTTATGGTGTAGTGAACTTTTTTTTCTTTATTTCGAAGAACAAATGAGAAAAAAAACAGTAATCGAGTAGGGAATTGAACATTCATGCCTTGTTTAGTTCGCTATTTCTTAGAATAAATGAACGTCTTTTTGTCTTTCCACCCCAATTTTATTGTTTCTCCAAGAAGCTAAAGTAATGTAGAAACAATGAGGCATTTGCCTTTTATTTCCCTCGGCTTAATTTTTTTTCTTCTTCTTTGCATTAAGGTTCACCTTGTACAAGGCCCGGGTACCACGAGTTAGAGAGTTACAGTAAGAGGCAGTTTCTATGGATACGAGGAGGAGATAACGGTTAACCATAGACTTGAACAGGTTAAAATTGTAGTGATTGGGAAACGTCATCTTGGGAGTCTGTACCATTGAGCAATTGTTCGCGGGAATAGGCTGTTTGTGGAACTTAATTGTCACCGATGGAATACAGAGGAAAAATGGGTAGTTTGCTATAATGTAAGTGGCATGGCGAGTCTCAGTTGTGAAAGTTAGAACTGGCGGAACCGGGTTATGTAGTTCGTTCGAGAACTTTCCATGGAAGTAGCGATAGAGCGGCTTGAGTCCCGCCACATCTCGCCTGTGAAAGAGAGTTTGGAGGGTGGAAAATAATTTGTTACCCAAAAGGACGCGGAGACACTTTTGAACTCTATCGAGACTAGAAAACGAGGACTGGGCAGCTTCCGCCCTAATATGACAAAAGTAGTCCATTTTCGGCCTGATCTGGCTCTTGTAAAGGTAGGGGATAGCACGATGATCAGGTAATTAATGGAACAGTACAGAGAGCCGAGCATTTTACCTGCATCTTTAGCGAGGGATAATATGTACGGGTTCTACTTGAGATCAGGTTTGATTTTTAAGGCCCAATCGTCTCTTAAGGCAGAGTATCTCCCCGAGAGGACATCCGTTCATCGTAACTGGTGGTAGTTTGGAGTCTGATTGGCAATGGTGGAATGTAACTAGTTTGGTTTCCGAGGTATTCAATAGAACCAAATATTTTCTTATTTGAATATACCTCTTTAAATAAATGAAGGTATTTTTATTTTTACATATTTTTTCTCAACGAAGTCGTGAGAAGCATAGCTATATTGAGGCGGTTGACAGCCAAATAGCCTGACGTGCTATACCATTTAGCTACGAAGGAAGCGTCTGGTTACTGATTTTAAACTAAAAATTTCCCATGAGTAAAATAATTGTCGGACTTAGTCCATTTCATAATATATGACGCTTCGAGCGGATATGAGCGTTCAAGAGAAATCATGTGCCTTAAGAGACTACTGGGCCTTAAAATCACACATTGTGGCCTTGTTCGTAGTTAATAATGTTAAGAGTTCGCTTTTTCTTTTTTATTATTAAAGCTTCGATTATTTTTAATCCTTTTTACAGGTGGATGCAGTTAATATATTTGTGTTTTCTACTAGTATGTTCTTAATGGAATCGGGTAAATCTGTGTTTGTGTTTAAATGGGTTCTAATGGAGCTGTGATCAGATAGGTGTAATGTAAGACGTCTGGATAAGCATGTGGTTGTGTAACCGATGTAATTATTTATGAGTCCGGTTTGATCAGGAACACAGTTCCTTAAGGGGCATTTGAACTCATAGATAATGTTCGTTCTTTGTAATTTTGACTTAGTTGGTGTGTTGTTATTTTTGAGGATAAGGTTAGCTGTCTTAAATTTTTTATAATAGATAATTTGATTTTTTTTATTCGGGTCAATTGGGGTAGTGTATTTCTTTATATGTCTTAGTGAAGATTCGTCTTGTTTGTAATTAATGTGCATTTGGTTTTTGTAATAAATGTGTATGCAATTTTTGCCTGTGTTCACTATCGTTATTACTCACTTTGGGGAGAAATAGTCTAATTTTGTGGTTCTATAAGGTGGTTAGGGAAGCTGTTATTGATTAGTGTTTGTTTAAACATTATTAACTTCTTTGAGGAAGAGTAGTCGAGAGGAAGAATTATATATATATATATATATATATATATATATCTTATTACTAAAAACGTTATCCGAATAATATACATATGAAGCAATAAAAATATGTCGAATTAAAAAATAAATTCCATTAATTGTTTAGAAATGACTTTGTTTACTTTACAGACGCAAAACTGAGCAGATGCGCTTCGAGAAAAATCTGAACGAGTGAATGTGCTTCAAAGGCAAAATAGAACCTTGCTTGATTGTGAAGTTCTTTGAAGGCGAATGGCCAATACACGTCGGATCAGACAGTTGTTTCTCCTGTAAGTGGGGAAGCAGGTTCGAATCCCGTCATTTTCTTTTCGTTTTTCGAGTGCGCAGGTAGGTTGACGAAATAATTACTGTTCAAAATAAACGGAGCGTCTACTCAAATAGGAGTATCCGCTAAAAATAAGGTTTGAAGTATATATATATATATATATATATATATAATGCGTGATATATGGGGGGGAGTTTTAATGAACTTTTCTCGGCGTGGTTTTGTTACCATTCGTTTCCAATAAACGTATTTGTATTCCAATTTATTCTGTAAGAAAAACTTCTGCTTAATCTTGTCTTCCACTATCACTCATGACTTATTGACTCATCAAATCGAGAATAATTTCACATAGCCTCAATCATTTATACTCAATGCCTTCAGCTGAAATGACAGTGAGTCTTTATTCTATTATCCAAACAATATACTAACTTATATTAATTAGGTAACTTAAAGGTTTTCTGTTCGAGAAAGATTTTTTTTTTTATTTTAATGCGGATATGCTATTGCTTGGACTAGAGACAGTGTCGTCTTGTCTCCACACAAGCTCAGATGTGGCCAAATCGTTCGAATTTTAGTTTCATCTAACCAAAAGAACCTTTCCTTTCTCCAGACTTTAGCCAACCTTTCCTGACTGTCTTTGTCTTTAACTTTTTTCTATCTTTTTATTAGAGTAAGAAACTGGAAACTATTTTAATGTACAATTCCTCTGTAATATTTCTTGTAATCTTTCAATGACATTTTTTTTTATTTAATTTTCATTTTAGTTAATAATGTCCAAAATGTTATTTCTTTTTTGCGGCTAGTTTATCTTTGCCCATAAAATCGTCTCGACATTCACAAGACGCCTACAGCTCAGATTTGAATTATAATTACATTTTTTTCAAGTCGAAATTATTGTCAGTCTTATTATTAAGAGTTAAAATATCATTTTTAGAGCTTTTGTATATAATAAGGACGTGTGGTGAAATGAAAATCGATTCGGAATGGGAAATTGGTGAGTCTGGTTAGTTACATTCACTTACGCGCAAAAGACCAATAATAAAGTTATGAATCCATCTCTCAAGGCTCTGGGTTGAATAGCAGCACGGGCTGGGCCCTATATCCTTGGTTGTCAACCAGTCTACCGTAGAAAGAAATGGCAGCGTCCTGCAGGAAATCTTATGTCGAGCCGGTCATGAATCGAAAAAGGTATGTTCGTCCAAGCGTGTATTGCGTATGGCACATGACTTAACGACATAATTAAATCAGTAATAAGTAGATAAACAACCCTTTAAAAGAATGGAATTTTCTCGTTTTTTTAACTGTTTGGTGTGTAACTTCATGCAACCATTCCTCGGTCAATAGCATCCAAATATCTATTTATTAAGCATAGTTAGACGTGGCACAAGGCCGAAAGCATGGATCAACCAGTGGGAATCAAACTCAACTACACAGATATGACTGAACTACCTAAACAAGCTTGCTGACCATAACACCACGTAGAACAAGTAGAAATCTGTTTCCTTTTTCCACGGCTAGTTCATCTTGACATGTCCCCCCCAAAAAAAAAAGGAAAAAAAGCCTCGACATGCAATTGCTGCAATTTAGTTTTCGCCCATCCAGGTGCTGACCGGCAGAGCTGACCCTTATCAGCGGTAAGCTGGATGAACGCTTACTAACAACAGGTATAATAGACAAAACTTGGTGAATAACTCAACTTGCAACTATTTCAATGCGGTTCCTCGTATTACTTTTAATCTTTCACTGGTATTTTTAAATTTTTTTTTATTTAGGTGAATAAACGTAATGATCTCATCATTAATTTGATCTAATTACAATTTACTTGAATTTCTTTTAATTACCGACATTCCAACTCCGTTAAAAACATTATGAAAGACATCGCGCATCCCGATACAACTTGTTTGAACTCTTAGTATCTTGACGACGCTTTAGTTCTGGGACAAAGTGCTTGACGGACAGATTCTATCCTTGGGCCTTGCGTAAAAAGAACGTCGATATGTTTCAACGTATTTTAAACCAGTGTTTCTTAACATTTTCTTCCCCGTGGCTCATTTTTAGAGTTAAAAAAAAAAAATAAATTAAAATTCCAGGTCTATATATGCCCAAATAGAAATTTCATGTAACACGAAATACATTTGATTTCGAAAAGCAAAATGTAGTAGAAAATATAAATCCTGACTGCTTCTGGTGTCTATTAATTTGTCAAGTTCTTCAAAGGAAAAAAAAATATAGAATTTCAAATCCCACCTGCTTTCCTTGGGCCAAATTCAGGTCCATTTTAAAAATTTCTTATGTCCGCGTTGAGAATCATTGTTTTAAACATTATCACTTTTCTTCATTCGATGTAAAAAAATCTTGTTTTATTTTGAATGTGTGCGTGTTTTTCTTTTATAACAATGCGCGCATGCAATGTCTGGTGACAAATAAGTTAAAATAAAATTTTCAAGAGGTCACAGTGTTTTCTGAGTATTTCTGTTTCTAGTGGATAACATATTTAGATTTTTTTGTTTTTAAATTCTTGGTCGAGACATTTAGATTTTTCTAGTAATTAAAAATTAATTAATCAGTTTTGTTTCTTTTTTTGCCGTGTTGTATTCTCCTTTAATGATAACTGTGGCTACAAAAAAAAAAAAAATGCTGCAGATAATAAAAACTTCGATCACATCGTAGTTCAATTTCCGGTTGGAATATTCGAGCATTTTCTTTGTTGGCATTTGAAGTTCTATAGCTACATTTATTTTCATAAAATAGTTCGACAAACAGCTTTTGTCCCCCTAAAAAAAGCGGGCATGATTGATATGGCTAATGAGGTGCTTGGAAAGAAAGAATAGATAATACGTAAGTACACAAATAAGTCATACTAAGGTAGAATATATATCTTATTACTATAAAGGTTATTTTTTTTTTAGTGAATATATTTGTTTGAATTGCTATTCCTGTTTTTGATTTTCGTAAATAGGGAAGTTAATAACATAAATTGAGTTCTACTAAACAAAGATTGTGCCTCTCGACATATTTCAGATGCAGAAGATGTTTCCCTGATAGATAGTTTCAATTTCTGTTAAGAGGCACAATTTTTCTTTAGCGGGTTTCTCGTTCTAGGCCGTGGGGAGGGGGCATCCAATCAAAGTGAAATAAAAATTTAGTTTATATTTAATTTAAATAAAGTGTTTATTTCACGTTTCATCGGTTTTTACATATTTAAAATGTCTTCCTTTCTCAGTACTTGACTCTATGTCCCATTGTTCCGTGAATCTTACGGGCAGACAATCACCACGCCACTAACCAGCTGTTTTAATTTCGCTGTTTAAGAAAAAGAAACAAGAACAAAACAGTTTAACTTAAACAGGTGTACCCACTAAAAATAACGTTAACACACACACACACACACATAAGGGGATGAATAAAAAGACGTTGTGATATACCGAGGAAGGAAACGGCATGAAAAAGTGTCATTTTCTGTAGTGAGCTAGGCAGCAACGGGCTGTCACGTGGCTCTGAATGACCTCTTAAGACCTCAATAAATTCCTTTCTGTTATAAGAGAGATAATCGCCTTCTGCATTCCTACTGGGGTTTCATTTACTATTAGTGTTTAAATGACTAATTGACATTTCTAGGATTCATGAGGTTGTCATTTTCTGAAGTATTTGCCTGCAAATAAAGTTGGAAGAACAAACCAAATACAGTTGTATGTCTGCATACATACTTTTCGAAGAGAAAAGAGGCGAAAAATGTTGACAACTTCCATCCTGAATATGCATAAACTTATGCATGGAATAAACTCAGAAAATCATACATAATAAAAGAGAAGATTAAATTTAGGTACCTCTTTTAATTCCCTTTTCTTTATTTTTATAACCCATATATATATAAATAATGTAATTCAATATACAAATCCAGTTTTAAAAGTTTCATCCTTTAGTTCGTTGGAAAAAGGTTTTGTCATAAGATGGAATTTTAATCTGTTAGTAACTTAATATAACAAACACAGTTTTTTTTTTAACATTGTTTACTACTCATGCACATAAACAATTTGACACATTTTTAGACGTTTAAAATCTTTGAAGGATAACCTAGACGATCTCATGCAGCTTTTTACTGCCTTTTTTTTCTTCTTATCGTTGTTGTTATTAAATATCACACATTGTAACAGAAGTTTTGTTAGGAAAGGACATTTATGTTATACTGGGCAAAAATTTACCGTGGAAGACTGAAATCAATGCACTTCGATACATTTTCACCTTCGTAAATTATTTCATATTAATTAAAAAAAACTATATCCGTTATGTCGGCATTAGTGCCAAGTTAATTATTAAATGCTAAAATACAATATTTCTTGTCTATAATAAAAACGTAAATAAGCTTAAAACTAACTTTAAAAAATGAATTTTGTCGTTTTTCAATTTCTGAGACACATGATATATTTTGTTTGTCGCCTTTAAGAGTATTAACTTTAAATAGTGCGGTTTAAACAGTGCACAAGGCATCAGAAAATATATCATAAAAATTATTTCTGTACATTGAATAATCTTGCTCAATGTTCAATGATCCGAGTGTTAAACATGCAAAAATGTTAAGTTCGGCACTAAACTGGGTGATCAAAGTAGTATTTCAACAAAGAATAAAAGCTCTCATCATAAAACTAAAGCATATTACATTTTTAACCCATATTCTTAAATTTCATATGAAAATTCATGAACACTCGTAAATCTAGGCAAATTTATGTTTTAGAAGTATATGTAATGTAAGTCTTTCCCTAAACAATATGTGTGTGTATATATTTGTTTTAAAGTTAGATAACTCTCCAACGGAATGGGGAAATATAGAATAATTTTGAGAAGAAAGAAAAACAAACAACATTACCTTGACATGCTTCGACGATGATCCGAAGTTATCAAAACGAAACTTAATTCATGTTTTATATATCTGAACGCATGATTTTATTGTGTCAACTATAAGTTGACATTTTAATTAGATTTAACTAATTAAAAAGAAAAAAAAAAGTTGCAAATTCCTATGTATGCTATTTCATTTAATATAGCAGGGGTTAAAATTAAAGAAAATATTCCCAAATAATATCCTCTTACAGGCTACAGTATCCATCCAGCAGCCTAAATCTCTCCCATCTTTGTTTATTTTTATAACTAGATAAATAAATATATTTTAGAATAGACTGACCGAATTTAGATAAATATCTACTTACATTTCAATCCTCTAAATCACGACAAATTTCTTATTTAACTTTATGGGTAAAAAGTAAAGGACAAACCATATTTCTATAGTTTTAGTTGGATTAAAATGGGGATATATATATTTCGAGGAAATAAATATAAATTGTTTTCTATATATATTTTGTATTCATCTGATTTTTTTTGTTTTTAGATGTGTGTATTTTTGTCTACTTCTTTCTTTTTAACTAGATATATATATTCATAACTTTATATGTGCTTCCGTTGGAAATATATTTTCCATAAAATCCCAATATGTTGTCTATTTTTATATAATGGCTGACACAGGTAATATCACATATATATAGCTAACAGGCTAATAAATGTAAATATGATATTTATGATATTATATTTTAGAATTATATATATAACCCATATTAACTGAAATATAGGAATAATTTATAATCTTTGTACAATTTATATAAAACAAATAGAAGTAAACGATTTAAATATCAAAATATTCAGCATTTTGAAAATCTGTCTTATATATATATTAAATATAAATATTAATATATATATTATATTATAAATATTATATATAAATTTATATTTTAACTTCATTTCAAAACCAATAATAAATATTTGTATTAATTTATATTTTATATTATTAATTGGTATGGATATATATTATGATAGGTATAGTTGGTTTTGCTTATAGACAGTTTATTATTTATATTTTAGTTCTATTCAGAATGGCCTCTATAATTTTCTCAGCTCATATAAAAAGTATCAGCAATGGTTAACCTATATATATATAAGTTTAAATAACCCATAGATGGCAGTAGAGATTAACACATGTCTTGTTTTAGATTTAGAAAAGGTTTGATACTTTTGTTTAATTGGATCTTCAATTTTTGTGAAATGGGATTCCTAAGATTAGTTTTTGCTACATATTCATTTATTCTGGTAATGTCCATTACCACAGTGTCAGATTTTTATTTTTTTTAACAAAGGCAAGTTAAAAAATCAAATGAAGATTAAACTTTTATTGTGAATTCAAATAGCATGGTTCTATCTGTTTCTTTTAAAAAATGAATGAAAATGTCAACATGTTTAACTTTTATGGAATCTCGTCAAATGTTTTAGATTTAAAAAAACAAAACAAAAGAATTAACACTGGTATTTACACATTTTGGGGTTGGTTCGTAATTTGGAGGATAAAAGCATTAAATTTTTTAATTCATATTTTTTGGAATCTCCTTTATTAACAATGCATGATTAAATCCACAATTTCATATTAATCAAAATTCAGGAATAAAGTACATGTCGGACTTCGTAATCTATCCTCGTATATTGTTTTCGTGAATGAAAATATATAATGTGACTGGATGCTGAGCGGAAATTTGTTACAGATTCTGGAGAGAGCACACAATCTGGCATTTGTTTTCGTTGAACAAGCGTGTTATATTCAGACCAGCTCTTTCAGAACATGTGACTTTGCTACTTAGAACCTTTTCGACGGCTTTCTTGATTCAACTTGCCAAAACAATGTCATTCAAACGCTTTTTGTTATACTCATGTAGTATTTTTTCAGGTTCTTTCTAAAAGTGACGCACGCTCGGATCGTCGTATATGGATGCGTGACTGAGATCTTAAGCGTTTGACGAGACGCACATCTTAGAACTTTAGCTTTTGAACCACGAAAACGAGGTTTCAATCTCGCCATGACCTATTTATCAGAGTAGGTGACTGGCGGGCAACAATTTTGTCTGCCCCAAATGAAAATACCGATTATCCAGTCAAAGATGTTTCTTAAAATTATCTTATCTTTCAACCTTTAATTCTTCATGTAAGCAACCAGGATTATTGCCCTTGAGCACTCAACAAAGATACAGTCTTTCTTCTGTGAAAAGTATATCAAGTGAATCTGTTTTATGTTTGGAAATTAATAAGAATATACGTTTCAGTGAACAATCCTTTCTTTCTTTCTTGATTCTGAATGTCTTCTTTTAAAGATTACATAATATTTTCACTTTGCTTAAAAAAACATTTTAAAGCCTTTAATATCAAAGTTTTCATTTTGGTAAATACTACATAAGTAGGGCGCGCTAAATCGCATCTTAAAACTTTCTCTCAAATTTAATACTTTAATTATGGAATAGAACAGCCTTTTCTCGATAAGCATTACTACTACGGGTTAAATCTTGGGTAAAAGTTGGTCGCCATGCATGCAATAATTTTGGGGTTTAAAGTTGTCTTTCTTTTAGTCTGGCTGCCAACCAAGGCTAAAGAACCCTGTCTAGTCTGGGGAGAGATGAGCTGGATTCATACATTTCTCAATAGTACTTGCGTAAAAACAAATGTAGCATCTCAATTTTTGTTTAACTCAGTGCCTCTTTCTCGTTATAGGCCACTAATTGATAGAGTCACCGGCGAGAGTTATGTTAAAAGTGTATAACATACTCAATCAGATATAAGCTTTAAAAACTTCTGATATATTTTTTTATATGATCTTTTCATAAAATGAACAATTTCTTTAGGTATGCTATAAATGCCTTTTTTTTTTTTTTAAGTTTTAAGTACCGTATAGTATTATAGTACGAGTTTATATGATCAATTTCTTACGTAAAATATAGGGGATTGCACTATACATAGGTACTTTTTTCTGAAGGCGCATTAATTCCTGTAAAATTCCTGAGTTCTTATTCTACATAAAGTCATCATTAGTTTTTAGATTCCGGATGAAATCCGGTACCAATAAATAACAAACGCCAAGAATGAATATATGAAAATAATGTATTAATGTAATAATACAAACTGGTAATGCAGGTTAGTAGTTCCAGGAATGCGGGTTAGTAGCAAATATATCTATACAGTCTTTGGTATTGAAATATCGCTGTATGACTTCTTACTGAGTCTACGCGCTCTCTCCTGTGACCCTTGTTACCTCACCCTACGTTCCGGTTCCTGGTTCTTCTTTCCCGTCCTCCCTCGGGTCTTCACGTAGAGTAGTATAACCTGGGTGAGTCCATTTATTCTCGGGCTTGCCCCTCAATATGTATATATACGAAAAACTTTTTTTTTGTAGGTGAAGGCTTTTCACCCTGTGATTAAGTTTTTGAAAGGGTTAAACTTATGTCCTTAAAGAGTATGTTCGACAATTCTTTAAAAATGGATTAATTTCTAATGTTTTAGTTTAAAAAAAAAAAAAAAAAAATCCCAAAAATAAGGGAATTTCGATTTTTTCTAACCCTCCACCTCAGTTGAAAATTGAATTTTCGTTTATTTTTGCGTTAACGACATATCAACTGATCTGTGGGTTATTTAATGCCGAAACCTAAATATTTTTAACATTATTTTAATTTTTCAACTGAATAATTTTGAACGTAAATAATCTTTTAGGATTTCAACTACAGATCGACAATTTAATGTTGTTTTTTTTTTAAATAAGTAAAATGGTAATTTTTACTATAACGTTATGTAAAGATGCCGTTGATATTTTTTATCAGACTATCAATGTTTTATTTGAATTATTTAATGGAAATGTACGCCTTTCTTACAGGTTTCATTTATATATTCTTGGAAAATTAGTTTTTTTTTTCTTTTGTTTTTTAGATAGTTTTCTGGTGAATAATTGTTGGTAAACAAATAAAAACCTATTTTATATTTTTTCTTATTTATGGGGTTGATTCTCATTTTTTTGAAAAGATTTGAATTTTAAAAAATGTACAACTCTTTGGATTTTTCCGATTTTTTTAAAATTTTTGGGACCCAACTAAATTCTAAAATTCGGTTCAGGTAAATGGATGGGAACAACAACCTTCAAAAGTTTCCATTAGTGAATACATCCAATTTCTTGGTATTTCATTCAGCCTAAGTGTCGGATATACATCTTCATACCCAACACACAGTTTATTTGCTATCTACTTTCCAAAGTTGAAACATTTATCTTTTCAGTAGATCTCAATTCCAATTTGAAAGGTGTGCCGTAGTGCACAGTTGTTTATCTATATATTCTTAGGGAACTTTTCGACAAGTTCGCCTCTATCTTTCTCTGAGAAACCTCGAAAAACTTGTTTTCTATCTTTCTTTCCCTAATTATTTGGGAACTTAACCATTTAAAATGAAAGAAAAAAAGAATATGCTCTAGCTTTCCGTCAAAGCTTATAATAATAAAATTATTCATAGATTAAAAGGTTAGGTTCGTTACGGAACAACAGATTTTAAAAAAAACAATTTCAAATGTATAAAAAAAACAACAACAACAAAGCGAAAACACAAATCCGCATATTACTGTTTTGTTTTATTCTTCAATTTCACCATTGATGCCAAACAAAAATCAAGTCTATTGCAGGCCCGTTGATGAATAAAGGATATACACCAGTGACCGGCAAATTCCACTAGAAAAAAAACAGAAGACGTCTGGCAAATGTAACTTCGTTCTTTGGAAAAAGATAAAATTCATTTTTACATATGGCTTCCAATTTTGATTTGGGTTCTCTATCTTAGCCTCAACGCTTGTGTAAATTTTCGAAAGACAGTCTAACGTTGGCAAAATTTCTTACGTATTTGGGTAAATAAATAGATACCTTGAGCAGAATTCCAATTTTTCCACCAAAAGACGATGGATGACAAGACTTTTGACATCCAACTCATGGAATGTTACAAACCAATAAGCATTTTCCACAAAACTATGTGTTCGTAGAGATGTGGACCCTTATGCAGATCAATCTTTTCTATGTTGGAGAGCATACCGGGCTCATTTGAAACTCCTTGAATGTTTTTTTGTCAAAAATTCTCTTTTTGAGGACAGAAGAAGCAACTCGTCGAAAAACATTAAACAACAAAGATAAGGACATTAGTCCGAGTGTAAATAATGATAGCTCCTCATCCCAAAAATGAAAACAGAAATCATGAAACTATTTCCTCACCTTAAAGATATGTAATGGCCTTTTCATATAATTTCTATAAATTATGTAAATATCCTGAACATTAATTTCCATCTTGATGCAGAAAGGATTTAAACTTCTTTTTCCATATATCTAAACTACAATTATTAAATATACCAATACATATGGGAAAAAGTTTCATTGAAATATTTCGTTACCCAATTTTACATCTCACACAAAAAATATTCTCTGAAAAATAAACATTTTCTTCCTTAGAAAAAAATAATTTATGTTATCTCGTTTGTAAAACTTCATTCAATAGAAATTGTTTTGAAGAAACACTGAACTTGTCCTGGATTCAAACCTACAAATATTAACCGATAAAATTTCTTAATAGAAATTGAACTGGATCCTTTATTCTCAACATAATTATTTCGGTTTCACATTCAACTTTTTTCATTATTCTAAAAATATCCTTTTTTTTGCTGCCCCGTGATGTCTTTTCTCTCATTGTTTGGTTAATAAATGATTGGTTAAAAAAAAATAAAAAGACTAAATAGATAATTATTCATGCTATTCGGATGTCGATTTGGAAAAATAATTGTGCTTCATCAAATATTTAGGAACCAGCAACACACAATTTAAACTATTTAAATTTGGGATTAAACAAGCACAATTTATTAAATGATATAAAAATCAATAAAAATAACCCAAAAATTGAATATGCAAAATGGAAAAACGTTATTAAATCTTTAAAGGATGACTAAATAAGTAAACTTTAGGTAAAAATCGATTCGTTTAATTTTTCCTAAAATGAAATAAAAAAAAAAATAACCATAAAAATAAATAAAAATAAAAGACAAGGAGAATTTAAATAAAAATTTCATTTAAAAATAAAAAATGGATTGTATACTTGTTATTTTCATAGAAAAAGAAAAAAATATTTTTTTAAGGTTGTTTCCATCCCCTTCTGATTATCTAAATCTGTACTTTTTTTATTTTTTTGGAATGAAAACTTGTTTTCCCAATTATCTTCTTCATTCGTTGAAAACAACCAAGAAAAGTAAAAAAAAAATGTATGCAAAGTGTGAACATGCTGAAAATTCGTTCTTAAGTTAGAAAAGTAATTCAGTTGAACTGAAAGGTCCTTTTTTTGACAAAGAATTTTTGGAAATTTAATAAAACTTAAGATTCAGATTCGACAAATTAAAAAAAACATAATTTTTAAATTACCTGTAATTGGTTCTAAATACCAAATCGAAATGATCATATAATCTTTTTTTAATTGTGAATTCTTTGTTATCATTTTAAAATCTGTTTACAAGTTAGATTCTCATTTTGTACGGATGTTCAAAAAAAGAAATAATTCTTCCTCTTATTTCTTTTGACCGATTATTCTTTTCGATTGAATAATATGATAATTCAAAAAACAAAAAATTCAGAATAATTAAAATCAACTTATGTGCAATTAAATATGTTATGACATCAGACAAAAAAAAAAAAAAAAGCAATAAATTAAACTCAAAATTATCATTTCATTAATTTTTAATTAATTTCTTTTTATACTTATAATGCAGTTTCATAAAAGCGTATATAAAAAAATGATATTCTTAGACTATTGGTTATATTAGGTTAAAGATAATTTATTTTTTTAAACATAAATACCAATTTTTTGATTATTGCACTGCTGATGTTCCGTATTTTTTTAATTTCATTTTAATTTTTCGAGAGATCTTAAGAGTCGGGGTGAAATAAAAATACTGTTGATGATACATGATTTCAAAGTTTATGAATTAAGCGTAAATAAACGTTCTTTTTACTATGCTTTAAGTAAAAAAAAGTAAGCATTATTTTTACAAAATCCAGTGACTTAAACCTTTAAACTGACTAATTTATTTTGAAACTTCTTTTGAACAAATATTGTATTTTTAAAAAAATTTCTAAGTTTGTTGTTTACATTTTTTTCATCTGACAATTCGACAAGTCGATGACTGACGAATGACTTTGCCAATGTCTAAAAACTTTATTTGCTTATGTAAATATTTTTATGGATTAACTTCAGGCGATTATGTTTGAAATAAAACCAAAATTTAACTGCAAAGAAGGCGTTTTAAATTATTTAAATTTTTTTTTTTTTTTAGTAAATCCGTGGCGGTGCCTAGATATTTTATAATGTATTCAATAGTTTTACCAGTTCCGTTTGTTTACTTCTATTGAAATGTCATTCTTTTTTTTATTTTTATTTATGAGAACCAGGCATAAAAAGCAACCATTTATTTAAGCAGCTTGAATAGTAATTCTTGCGCAAAAAGTAAGCAACTCGAATACTTTTTAGTTTTTATTCTATACTTTATTTTGAATTTTTTCCCAGAAAATTGCTGCTCTTGCAAATATTTCATAATGTACACTTGTGTTAATTTTGATTTTTCAAAATAGTTCAACATGTTGTATATAAATGCAAACACTTCAAACACTAGACAGGACGTCTTCATATCTATCCATGAATAAACTTATATGATAGAGGGTGAGTTTTTTGTGTGTGTACGTCCGTCTGAGTGAGTGGCGTAAAGTCCTCAGCTCAATCTCGAAGAATGACTGAAAATGAAATATAACTGCATATATTCAGCCGCCTATGTTCAACACACTTGACACATCTTTTCTTAAGATTTTCTTTTATTTTAGACCTAAAAATTTTCAATATTTTGGGTCATTGAAATACTTATCTTTTACAAGGTATGTCCAATAAAATAATAAGATTATTATTTACATATATAAAAGAAACCCGGGATATAAGAGAAAAAAAAGAAGAGTCCCAAATTAGAGCCTGTGTTAATGTAAACAAAATTTTATGGAACCCGGATATAAGAGAAACCCCGGATATAAGAGACTTCTCCGGTCCCGACAACTTCTTATATCCGGGTTAAAATAATATATAAATATATAAATAGTTTCAGAAAATCATTAATAAATAATTAACAAATGTTTGCGACTCGATTTTAATTGTAAATATTAGCGTTTTCTTTTAAACATTCAAGGTTCATTGAAGAACAGCCAGTCGGTTGAAATCTATAAAATCCTTCTCTTAAAACCAATTTTTCAAGAGAATAGGTTTCTCAAGTCTAGTAGCTTTTATTACTATTTCCAATATCGAAGTGGGCGGGGGTGCTTCCTTCCTAACCGTTTTATTTAAAAAATTTTGAATTAAATCTTGAATATGTTATTTTTTTCTTCGAGTCCTAATTTCCATTTTAAGAATGTTGACAGTGTTCAAATGATGTGGTTCCTTTTCTGGTACAGTTCTTTGTTTGTGATTCTGTATGAAGAAATGAACAAGGTTCAAATTGAATGGCATTCATTTATAACATCCAAGACAAGGTTCATTCATATAAAGCCATTTTTAACCATTGATGTTAGAAAGGGGTTGTACAGTTTAGATATTTCTGAACGAGTTTGGCGCCATGTCTTTGTTTTCCTGTTTAAAATTTTTTGAAACAGGATCTGAAATTTGTACGTTTTTAGATTTGTTAATAAATTTACTGTTGGATATGTTTTAGTGAAGATAAAGCTTATTCCTATGTTTGAATTTGCTTTTCTCGGATACTAAATTTTTTATAATATATCCACATGACCAAAAGGAATTTAGGAAAAAAAAAAAAAAAATGCTTTGTTTAGTCATTTGGCAAAATCCTTGTGAAGTTTATCAAAATGAAAGCTTTTCACAATAACCGTTTGCACAGTTCATCTATCCACGTAGTTTGATCCAATCATATAAATTTTTATCAACATTGGATTATTAAACTTAAATCTGTTAGAAAGGGTTGTAAATATGTAACCCCAAATTTAATGACACCATAAGAGAAATATTTCCCTACAAAAATAATTGAGATAAATATGATGAACAAATCATCAATCATTGCTATACTTTCAACAGTACTTCAATTTTACATAAAATCAATAAAATTTTAATAAACGTCCCCCCCCAAAGAAGATATATTCTAGAAAATCCGGTTTTAGCATGGGTTGGAATAAGCCCATATGTTCCAACAGGTAAATATTAAAATTGAACCCGCATAAACGGGTTTGAGGGCCATAAACAATACCTCCTAAAACCTTTGACCCTGCGGCAAAGCTTTGTCCAATTTCCTTGCTGCAATTAAGAATGAACAACAATGAAACCAATGGCAACAGAAAGCGATATTACAAAAATAACAAATTTAAACCAAATCAGGTCGTGAGAACCTTTAATACAACAAACCTGTCGAGAACACCTTCCTTTGCTTTAATTTTTTGAAAATCGTTAAAAATTGAAAAAAAAATTCCTCCTCACTTAAATATGCTGTGAAAAAAAAGTCGAAATTTTATTTTTTTATACCTCCCATTCAATAAGGATGAAGAAGGTACATGGTCTTTTATTCTGTGGTTCCCAAAAAAGTGCATATGGGCCAAAAACAAAGATTACTGTTCAATTACCCATGAGGAATGTCAATAAAGCACCGATAAACGCCGGCCCCAGAAAACTTTTGCCATAAAAATGCTTCCGCAAATTTTTTTTTCCGGACGCAGGCACCTTTTCCATCCGGAAAATAAATTAAGAACAGATATTTTCTATTTCATCACTTGCAAAATGAAAACCTTTTAAATGTATATACTAGTATACTTTTTCCGGCGTTGCCCGTGCTTTTTTCAAAAATCGTACGACTCATGCAGCAATCGCTATCAAATTGACTTAAAATATTTTGAAATTCCTTTAGCCAAAGTAAAATTTTCCCGTGCTGATGTTGCTACATGCCTTAAAAGATTGCCTATCTCAATGTGCGAATTTTTTTACTCTATACTAAACATTAAATCTGTTAAATAAAGAACTAAACAAAATGAACACAAAACGATCAACTTTTTAAATAGGAAATTTTGAATGGAAATCCGTCGAAAATAAAAAAAACATTCGTTAACACACAAACATACATTTTAACAAAGGAATGAAATTTGTAGGATTTTTTATTATATAAAAAATATTATGTATAAATAACCAGAACATTAAAGTCAGCAAATGACTCAGAATTTCAGCGACAGGCTTTATTCATAAAAGGTGCAATTGTCAGGCCTGACGATTTCGTCTGGATGAAACAGCCTGAAGATCCTCGTTATTTATTGGCTTCAATATTCCTTTCCATTGATTCGTGGAAAAGCTATATCTCTGATTAAATAAAATTTTAAATATAAAACACATTAAAAGATATTTCTTTTTGATAAATACTATATATATATATATAAAAATTTTAAAAAATCCTGAAAATCCATTTAGGTTTAACCTAGGTAGGTAGTTCCTGGCTCTTTTAGGTTTATTTTCTTCCTTTGCCTTTGCTCGAACCTTAACGTATTGTCCATTTTTTCGTTACACGTTTGTTTTTTTTTTTTTTTTAGAAATGGAAATTTTAACCAAAAACCATTTTGTTTCTCGGCCTGTTCGAATGTTCCTAAACTTTTTTTTTAATTTTTTTCTCAGATACCAATTTGTTTTTTTATAAAAAATTCTGCCATCTGATGTTTTTTTTTTACCAACTTTATAATTATTAATGTAAATGTGTGTATTTTAAATTTAAGTATTTGTGTATAGATAGATATAGGAATCTATATAAAATATCTATATCTAAATGAGATATAGAATATTATTGCCCCATAGATAGATAATATAGATATCTATGGATGATATGCAATATAGAGATCTATATAAATTCAATACATATAGATATCTATGGATGATATGAATAAAAAATTCTATATATATAAATAAATTGATTAGATTCTATGGATATGACCAGATATAAATATAAAAATCTATATAAATAGAATGAATATATTTGTCTATATCTATTAGATTGAAGAAATCTATAGATATACAAATATCTATAGATATCTATATCAAATCTATAGATTTATACCCAACAGTTAGATAGATTTATTCATAAAAATAGTGTGTATTTAAAAAAAAATTCCAAATAAATTTTTTTAATCATTTTAAAAAAAACTGTTGATCACCACATTGATCCACTCCTTAAAATGCCATGGTTTTAAAAAAAAAATGTATTTTATTTTAAGATATCTATTTTAAAAAGATCCTTATACGATCAAGACAGACAAGCACATTAACAAAGTTCCTTGAGGCTCTTGCTTACAAAACAATTTCTTTAGTGCATAGTGTGCAACAGTTCATCGACTCAGAGTTTTATCAATGTAAAGAAAATATAAACAATGTACATGTTAAGTATCACTTTGTGCAAATAGTATGCATGTATTTACAGTCTTGCCTTACTCTAGGTCTCTGGTAATTACCCGGTAATGGATTATTCATTAAATATTTACGACAACTTGGGAATATTAAAAAAAAATAATTTATACAGAAATAGATAAAATATTTTTATATCAAATGACGACATAACTAATTTTACCATTTTCCTACTCACTTAAACATCTGGATAGTAAGACAGGGTAAGAAAACGTGCTCCAGTTCACGGCGGAGTGTTACATAAGGAAACATTAAAATTTGAATCACTCCTTTTAAAATAGGCTGGATATTTCACAGTGAAAAAATTTATTGATAGATGATTGCTTAAATTTTTATTTTCATCCATTTTCACCCTTTATTGGAAAATGGTATCATGCTGTCTGCGAAAAAAGTGAAAATCCACCAAAGTCCAAAACCGGGAATTATCTTTTCCTATTAAATGAAACCATTTTACAATCTATGAGAAATTTAATGGACATAACATTATTTAACAAAAGGAGGGGAAAAAATAAAATGGGGACTAAAACGACACTTTATATTTTCAATCACAGAAATATTGAAATTTCTTAGCTTTTACGTAATAAAATAGTGAGCTAATGAATATAACATCTCAGTTCATATTAAAAGTAAAATAAGAAAGTTTTATTCATTTAAAGCGTAAAACCTACTTTTGGAAGTTTATGTGAATGGATTTTTTTTGACAAATTTGTTTTGGTAAAGTAAAAAAATCTTTGAGCTAAAAAGGAAAATGAAATTTTGTACAACATTTATGAGGTCGATTTTGCCTAGTCCTGAAGAGACACAATGGATGAAAGAAGTATTTTGTATATATTGTGTTTCCAGAATCTGAGGAAGTTTCCAGAAAAATAAATAGAACGTATTATTTTTGAAGCGCTCCTCATGTGTTTCTGTGAAGTGTATATGTCATTCATGATGGCCATACAAATTCAATATCTGTTATAATTTAAAAATTGAATGACAAAATAGAAAAAAAATCCTTTGTTTCTTCTAAATAGCAATTGAAAGAAAGAACATGTTTCATTTGAAATTTCTCTTTTGTCGTTCAATTTCAGTTATATTAAAAAAATGTATTTTCAATTGGCATAAACAATTTAAAGTCATCATTAACCATAGTGAAATGTTAAATTAAACAATGGTTCTAGCCTCTCAAATAAACAATTTGTTAATCAAATTAAAATTTTGAAAATTAAGAAATTCGTCGCAGTTTATTTGAACCGCTCCTCACAGTTCATTAAAATTCCATGACTGTAATTCCATGATATTTTGTTTGTTTTATCATTTCACCCCAAGCAAGGTAATAAAGCCACTAAGACGCAAGGGGTTACTGAGTGTTGAAAGAAAAAAAAGAGAGAACAACAAAAGAACAAGAATCAAGAAGACAGAAGATAACAACTGACGCTGCATTTAATTTTTTAAAGATCAAAGTTGACTGGGAAGCAAGAAGCCGGAAGAGAGTTCCACAAGCGAGAAGTGTGATAGGACAAAGTCAACATAAAACTTACGGTTACATCTAGCCATTTCAGCTATAAATTGATGAGACCTTGCCGCCAATCTAGTACTGCGCTTAAATTCATAAAGTCTACGTACCATAGAGGAAAGTTCATCAGAACAATTACCATGAAAGTATTTATAGAAAAGGCACAGGGAAGCTACATTACAGTGATGGGAAAGTGACTGAAGCCGAGATGCCAGGTCAGGACCAATAACATTGCAGATTCTTCTTTGGATTTTATCAAGAATCTCTAAATATATAGCAGGAGCAACAGACCATATGTGGCAGCAATATTCAAAACCTGGACGAATGGTCGATTTATAAATATGTAAGATAGATTCTGGAGAGAAAAAATTGTCTAGCATGACACAGTGAACCAAATTTCCTTGCAGCAGACCTAGCAATTGATTCAATCTAATCTTTCCACTTCATGTCAGCGGAAAATGTTAGTCCGAGAAGGTGCAATGAGTCAATGACCTGTAGGTTAACATAAGTCATGCTGATGAAAAGCTGAAATGGGGCATCTCGGATGATTCAGTAAGAGAACAGTTTCGTTTTTGAGGCGTAACAATTAACAAGTCATTTTTTCCCCAGTTAATACTTAAATGTTTGTCATTTTTTATTTTCAGTTGAAAGTTTTACTTTATCGAACTTAATTCAAACTTAAAACTCAGTATCCTGTCTTAATAGTAGCATCAGCATAGATCCCGAGTTGAGAACACATGCTGTCAATGGGGTTGAAAAATGTAAGAAATTATTGATCTTGTTTTTTAAAATGACTTAATATTCTATTACCTTTAACATAAATCTCATTGATCTAAACTTGATATGTACTTATGAATACATTTTAATGACTTATAACACTCTCATGAACCAAGGTCCCACACATTTTTTATTTGTCTATCTTAGGACGTAAAGACCCCAAAATCTCAATAAGTAATATCGGTTCAAACCTTTAACGGCCCTCAATCAAGGTGATTTTTTTTTTATCGGTTCCGAGAAAGGTATGTTTAATGTAATAAATAAGGTTAAATTTGTCATGATACAAAAGTAATTACATAAAAATGATTAAAATACCATATAAACGTAAAAAAAAACAAAGAAAATATTTCTCAGGGAAGATAAATGTTATTCAGTTTATTTTCGTGCATCAAGTTTGTAGAATTATAAATTTTACGATTAGATATCGGTCGCATTTAGGGCTTTTTTTTGCTATAAGCCCTTTCAATATTTTGTTAATATTTTTTTTTTTTTCCATTTTTTTATCCTCAAGGTGTTTTATGTGTAGTGTATTGTTAAAAATTTAATAAAAGAGTTAATGAAATTTGAAAATAAAAAGACTGACAAAATGATAACAACATTGATAAATTAATAATTGCTCTATATATATATATATATATATATATATATATATATAAAATAAATATCATCAATCTTATTGACAATACTGATTTTATTTATTATTATATATATATATATATATATATATATATATAATAAATATTGTTATCATTTTGTTGTTTTTATTCCTCAAATTTTTCATTAAAATTCCTAATAAATCTATATATTTAAAAACCTCAACTTCTCTTGTTTTTTTCAAAACACACATATATATATATATATTCGCTCTACTAAATTCGTTTCAACATGCATTTATATGAAAATTGCATTTTTTTATATTATTCTTTGGTTGACTGCCTGTATTGTCACAAATTTTGTAATAAAAATTGGTAACTCCAGTATGCGCAGCGGTTTGCAATGTTAAGTGGTTCTGCGCAGTAATAAATTTGCATGTTTTCATTTTTTTTGATATCCTTCTTTCACCCAATTCAAATTGTTGGCAACATGGGTTCATTCAAACATTTTTTGCAGCGATAAAATTTTTTGTTTGTTGTTGAAATGCTTTATGAGGAAAAAGCACGAACAGAAATTGGCTAAAACTCTTGCAAGAGACGACCTTACGATGAAGAAATTATTCTCGAACTTCCTTGCATTTTTTGTAAATGACGTCAAAATTTGGGGATGTTATATTTATATTTGTCTCTTACTCGATAAATGGAAACCCATACGAAGATAGATGCTTAAGCAAGCACTTAAAAGTATCAAAGAGTTATCTACTGCTGTTGGAATTTGTCATGTACCTAAAATCTTACGATGAAGCATTTAATAACGTTCACCAAACGCGTTGTCCGCTTTGCCCTAAGGCCGAATTACCTACGTAAGCATGACCGAAAAGTAAGAATATTCTTGGACCGAAAGGTTACTATTTTTCTTTTTCTGTTTACCCCCAAGCAAGGCGATAAAGCCAATAAGACGTAAGGAATTACTAAGAATAAAAGAAACTAAGAAAACGTTTTTGAGCAGAGAAGACCGTCAAAGAAAAGGATTCAAGGCGGTAAAAGTTGACGATTGACATTGCATTTACATTTTTGAAGATCGCAGTTGAAGCCGGTAGGAAAGTCCTACGAGCCTGAAATATGAAAAAAGAAATTATTAGCATAGAACTTCAGATAAACAATAAAATGACCAAACTTCCAATCCAGCAATTGGTTTAAATTCGTGAAGTTAATGTCTTAAAATGTCCAGGGAAATATTTATAGGAAATCACAGGGAAGCTACGTTGTGGCAGTAGGAAAGTGATTAAAGCCAAGACGCCAGGCCATGACCGTAAATATTGCAGATTCTCCTTTAATTAAATTTGCAGTGTGTTATTCACAGACAAGTGCAAGGTAATAAGAAACAATAAACAAATGATGTACCTTAATTGTGCCATTTTCCTTCAACTTCATCTCACAATCCTTTTGGTTTGTATTGTTCTCACTTAATTCTTCACGATTTTGATATTTGGGTTCGACAGTTTACAAATAATCATAATTGTGCCTTTTTTTTTATTTCTTCGCATTCACTTATATTCACAGCTTTCTTTTTTTCTCAGATCACAACTCTAGTGGAAAACAACAACAACATTCATCATGTAATAGATGTGAGTAATATATTTATTATTCCTTGTATCTAATGCGACATATGTCTCTGCCTAAAACTCTGAAATTTTATTTAACTTTTTTCCTCAATAGGAGTAGACATGTTCGCCTATCGTCCGGTTTACACTCCTCCTCGGTCTTTTAAACAGGAGTATAGGTTTGTTCCTTGTTTTCAGTTCAGGATTAGGTGTCCGGTCCCTTCTAAAATCTTTTCCTTCTTTTTCACTTCTGGCGGCTACATGCGTTTTGGCGACATTGTCACTTTGCTTGGAGCGGTGCCTTTTACTCTATAACTCTACCACGCATGTCTCATGGCCTTTGTACAGTAAGTAGGGCCATCATTATATATAAAAAAAAAACAACAACAAATGTCCCGACAACAGGATGCGACCTGAACGATGACCCTAATCCTCTTTGACTGAGGCGTCAATCAGGAGGCAGGGGAGTTATGTTTGGCCCAACTCATTTATTGGCAGTGAATTTTTAGCCCCTTTATAATGTTGATGGCATCAAAATGAACTCTCCTGTTTATGCTGAATTCTCGTAAGGATCAACCTTCAGCTAAAACATCCAAGTAGAATTTATGTACCACAATGTTCGAGATCAGAATGCTATCGCAACTGTTGAATATTTAGCTAAATTAGCGTTAAAAAATGACCGACTTGCAATGTTGTTAGTATGTTTGCTGCATCTTATTCTTATCGAAAATCTTTGTAACGTCGTCAAGAGATATCTTTATGAGGGCGGCAAGTTTTCATTCAAGTATGAACGTTGGAAATCAGTATCAAGTGTTTATGAAGCCGTCACTTTGGAAGAAATTCTGAGTTTAATGTATTTTATGGACACTAGACAGTTTGAAATCAGCAAAAATGGATATGAAATTAGTTTTCCATTGTGTTATTTGACCCGACTTTGAGTTGTATGGCATCCCTTTAAATCATTGTTGTGTTTAATCATTGTCGTTCTTTCATTATATGCCAGTCACTTGTAATTGATTTCTTTGAAATGTTTGCATGTAAAATGAAATCGTTTAAATAATCATATTTTGTATATTAGAGCATAAACAAAATTCTATATTTTCATATGATTGTAGATTTTTGTGATATTCCGTATGAACATACGACCTATATTTGACAGACGTTTGATGACTCTGAGACAATTAATCTCATAATTATCATTTTATTGATTTGCATATAATGTTAGAACACACACACACAGTATATATGTGTGTTTGAGTTTTTTTTATTTTCTTAAACAGTGACATTAATAAATCCATTTAAAAATGACTGTTTACGTTTAATGTATGAAAACGAAGCTTGCACATATAGATGCGCATAAGTTTCCAGTGGTCAAACCTGTAGCGGCACGTTTTGGCTATAGAATCGGTTTTCCTGATAGAAAAGGGCAAAGAGGTTCGATTCCTGTCAGGCGGCGTAAATTTTTTTTTGTTGGACTTCTTGATCTAGACTGGTTGTTACGAAACAAATCACAGGTCGGCGCTATGGACGTGGAACAAACACAAATCATAACCTTTTGACTGGGATTTGTATTCTTTGGATATTAGCTCAAGTCCTAGGGGACTTTCCCCCCAGGTAGTACCCCTCCCTCGAATGGGGGTTGGGTTTGTTGCTCCATTCCTGTGTCGTCCACAAAAAGGGGAAGTACTGAGGAGGCTTGGGAATTTTTGCGCGATATGGCCGTTAAACCCACTTTAAACCTCGACCTTGTGTCACATTTGGTGACGACGTGAGCATCCTGGTAAATACTGCAAACAGAAATGTATCTGAGAAGTCATGTGCAACAGGTATCAGCTAGCTTCTCTAGCAATGCGTGTGCTCGAAATGTGTAACCAGCAATTATATATATTAATCTAAAATGCGCTTTATTCACACGGGAAATAATACTTAATATCAGACATAATGTTTATAGATATAGACGGTGGAGACATTGGAAGCAACACTTCATGATGACTGTCAGTTTCACGTCCGAATGAGATTTTCGGACCAAGCGTGGAAACTGGCAGTTGCCAGGCAATGTTGATGCCTACGTTCACTCCTATAGCTTTTACCGGATATGGCCACTAAGTTTGAACTCCATATTTTAAAAAGCCAGTTTCAATAAGAATGTAAATTAAGGAGTTGAGGAGGCACGGTGGAGTAATGGATAGTGGCCCGGATTGAAGAATCGGAGAGCTGAGTTCGAATTCCAGTCGAATCCATTACATTCACTTACATGCTAATACCCTTGGGAAAAATATCAATCATCCTCTTCTCCTCCAAACTATGGGTAAATAGCAGAACAGACCGGGTTCTATAGCCTTGGATGTCTACTGAAGAAAGAAATGGCAACCTACTGCTGGAAAAAATCTGCCTCGTTAGTCATGTATTGAAAGACACATGATCGCCTAAGCGTGTATCACGCATGGCACATAACTGACTGACTGAGAGTATTTTTTCATTTTAATTTTCCTGTTGCGTCTTTCTTTGTAGCTGCTTCCCTCGATAGGCTACAACTGTAGTGCAATAGACGTTAGGCAGCAAAAAACCTTTTCGCCCAGTAGTTGATATTTAAGCGCTTCGTATCCTATTTTCCGTTGTATCGTAAATCTAACCTAAGTAGCAATTGTACGGTGCTTACGAGAGACAATACCGGCCATAATAGCTTTGGACAGGCGCTTAAAATTTTCAGAGATGCATTGATGCGCTTAGTCGTATATTAATAGCCACCATCCCATTCTATCTTTGAATATTAATTGGCTATAAGTAGAAACCTATAATTACTACCATTTTTATAAACATATAAAACATGATTTTTTTTTTTTAAATCTATAATTAATATCGGATTTTTTAAAAACCTCTAATTAATACTAGATTTTTAATTTAAACTATTTTTAAACGAATTTTTAACCTTAATAAATTAAACACGTTAAAAGATTTGGGTAATGATTAAAACCAACCAGAATAATGAAGAGAGTTTGACAGTACTGAGAAGACATATTGTCGTTTAGTTTCCAATGAAAGCCATAAGATACAGCTTTTGTTTTAAAAAAAGAAATAATAATAATAATAATAATCCCAATGCTACACAATGCATGGCTCTCATGCCTTCTGCTCTTAATTCTCTTAATTAATCGGCGGTACTAATATGTATATGTTTTATCTTGGTAAATTAAGATAGGCTACGGTAAATATCCTGCTCAATACCATATATTTATTTTGTCTGGCCTAAACACGTTGGCCATATCACTTAAGTATTGGTAGACTCTTTATCTGTGCTCATCAGCGGAATTAATGGGGAAGGATGATGGCCGGTTTTTTAAGTTTGAAGGGGAAGTCTTCTCGGGTGGTTTGGGATACTTGGGAGCACACTCAGTCGGAGACTATCTGAGAACACGGGATGGTGTTTCTACTTGGGTTCTTATAGTAATGTTATACGTAACTTTTCTCGAAAACTTTTCTCACATTGCGCAAATTTGGCTGTGCTGCATGGGCCTGGTATACCTTCATTAGACGTGGTCATGATGGGTATATTGGGCTGTGTATTTTTTATTCCAATGTCATTTTGTTGGCCTGCTTCTCTTTCTCTCTAATAATAATAATAATAATAATAATAAAGGAATATAGTAAATTGGCTCAGAAATAATACACGATTTGATATAATTGAGTGGGAAAAATGATCCACTGAGAACTATGCAAACAACTACATTTTGACCATACGACTATACAGTGATATAAGCACATACTAGAATCTTTCCTAGAGAATGAAACTTAAAAATGTTCTCCAGGACTTTGAAATTCAAATTAATCAGGTCAGAATAACGAATCTTATAGGGTAAAAAAGAACTAAAAAACGAAAAAAAAAAAAAAAAAAAAGAACGTTAGATCAGACTTCACCATTCTAGTGTGCTCGCATCCCCAGGGAGTACGAGATAGAATATTATTGGGTTCGACCGAGTGGCTTGCGTCCTTGAGTAACGTGTCATCACTCATCTAGCTGTCAATGTTGATAATGCTGTATCCATAACTCCTAGTGTGCGGGAAGAATTTCTGGCTCTTTTGAAAACGTTGTCAGAATCATTTGATGAATATTTCCTCAGTGGAGACCTGCCTCTTCTTGATATTAAGTATAAACCTCCTCCTTGTTTGTAATCTCTCTAAGATCTCATCGTTGCTCGGTCAATGATATCCTTAGCTTCCTTCTGTAGAACCACATTTCTGTCGCCTCGAGTCTCTTCTTCATATTTGAGGAAATCGTCTAACGTTCGCTGCCGTAAAGAAGGACAGATGTCACGTAACAGCTCAGCATTCTTTTCTTTGTTACCAAAGAAATCCTCCTGTCTCGCAATAATTGCGAAGAATGAATCATAGATCCATATTCCTACAAATTGAAAAACATCAGATGAAGAGATTTGTGGTTAAATGAAGCTCTTGAAATGCAATTTGAAGCAAGACATTGGCGGTGCTTCAATCCAAAGCACTGTAGAAATTGCCAAGACTTGATGGAAAAGCACTTCGGGCCTTCATTCTTTCTGCAACATGTGAATCTGGATTCAATTCTCTTTGGTTAATCTAGACAAAATCTAAGTTCAATTTGTTCACCCGCAATAATGTATGTGGTTCAAATATTATAGATTAGACTATTTATACATCATGTGATGTTACTTTTTGTGGCGGGGAAAGTGAACATTGATCCAAGGGGTGTGGGACAAAAAAGAATGTGCTATATAATGAGTTTCACTGTTTCGGCCCACAGACTACTTAGTAGATTTGAAAGAAAGTGAAAAGCTCAATATCTTAATCTTACCAGAGAGCTGGAAGAAGAGTGATATCTTTATGCTATCTGTACTCAAGTTTGACTAAATTTTAAGTATCTCCATGAAGCAGGAAGGTGGCAGTCGTTGTTGGGGTACCAAGAACGTTACCGAAGAGACTAGGAAGACCGCTGGAGGAAGCCTGAGGTCGGAAAAATGAGTCAAGGCCATCTAGATGACAGCGTTATTAAAACAGATAGGATACTGAGAAAAGTGGGGGAACATTGAGGAGACTTGCTGTCACTTTATCTCCAAATATGGTGTAAACAATCAATGAATGAATTATAATAATATATGTAGAAGGAATACTGATGTTGGTGCTAATAAAAACAGTAGGAGCACAACGATGAGAAATTACTAATAAATCCAATGTCTATGATCAGTTGTCATCATGAGCATTCTTTTATGTGCCGTCACACTTCGGGATATGAGTGATTATAGCTCTCCACAACCTCCTATCCTTTGTAACCCTAAGCAGTGTTTATCCTCTTACTATCCCGCCCAGTCTCTTTCTGCCATCCATTTACACAAGCTCGTTAAGTACTCTCTGTTTCCTTCTGTCACTCTTGACTTCAGTATGCCCTGTGGATGTCATATTCTCCAAGTAGCCTTTTATGTATCCTAGACATATCAGCTGTCTCTTTCTTATTCTAAGTATGTGCCCATTTTGTAGACATTTTTCATGATTCATTTTTATACAAGAATTGGAACTCAATTTGTTTTAATGGTTGCTTCAATTTTTTTTCTACTTGCGCCTAACAAATAGAAAAGAAAGACATTTCAATATATTTCAATATAACTAGCAGTATTGCTTGTATTCTTGAATGCTGTCTATAAATAACGCATTTAATAACGTTTTCTCTTTCATTTCATATTTTTATTTCTTATATATTGAGTTGCTTTTTGTAGTTTGATGTCATTTTTGTTCTGTAAGATTTAATAAAATTTGAGTATATTTACTTTTAAATGGGTTGCTCATTAAAAATGTCTTTGTGTGTAATTACTGTATTTGAATGTCTATCAGAGACATTCCTCGAATAACATAATTAAAAAAAAACATAAAAATATTATTCTTCGTCCAATCGACTCGTATTACAAATGGAAAGCCAATCGCCATTGGTGCAGAGCCTTTGATTAGAAAGTCGAACGAATTATCGTCCACCAAGGACAGATATTAATGAGAAAACATAGGCAAAAAGAATGATTGTCACTTTTTTTACAGATTTCCTCAAATGAAGAAGTGACTCGAAATTACAGGAGATGTGGTTTTACAGAAGGATGCTAAGGATATCATGGGCCGAGCGTGTATAAAACGATGATGTCTTAGAGATGTTGTTTGTCGCCAATTTAAAAAATAGGCTTATGCTTAATATCAGGAAGAGGCAGCTGAAGTTTCTTTCGACACATAATGAGGAAGGAGGGCCCAAGAATCTGATACTCACGCGTCGAATAGAGGGAAAGATTTACAAGGAAATATTTATATGACATATCTGACGGGGCATCAGGTGGATGATAGAACGTGGTCTGGGGAGGAAGCAGAAGGAACTTGTTGAAAACAGCAAGGGATACATCCGGGTGAAGAGCCATGATCGCCTACGTCCTGAAAGGATATAGCACATGCAAAGAAAGAATTTGCACACAAGAGTAGTAGTTGTTAAAAGCAACGGGATTATTTATCGGTACTTCTCCACCGGCTTTTCGGACTGGGATGAAATTTTATTTAGTATCTGTGCTTTATCAATCTCTACTTTGTTTCGATCTTCAATAGTTCATAAAACATATTTTAAAATATGCCTTGTCCCAGGAAATCCGATCTCTGTGACAAAACCTCCCTCATTGTACTTAAAAAATAACTGGTGGATAAAACACCAGCAATTTACAGTAGGGATCAAAGTGTAGTATGTGGCCTTCTGTCACATCTCGACACCATGGGGAGAATTGTAAATGCCGGATCAAAATATTAGATTACAGAGAATTCTTTCTTCCTCTTAAAATTCAGGCATTCGAACCCTGAGACAGCATCTCTTTCAGTAAAGTAAAGAGGGTGAATTGGGGGATATCAACGCCAGCATGATAATGGTTCCGGGTTTGGGCAATTTTTGTTCTTATGTACGACACCCAACTAGAAATTAACCTTGTATCACTTCCTACTACAGTGGGGAATATCATCTATAGATGATGTTTTTTTCACAATCTTTAATTTTTGATGAATGATGAGAATCTAATGGAATGTGAAATAATACAATAATTTTGAAAGAAAAAGCTTCACCATGACATGTTACAATGACTGTCCGGAGTTATCAGTAAAAAAAAAAAAAAAAATGTAACAAAATCTACATTATCAAAACGAAGCGTAAGCGTCTGATTTTTACCACAAATATGTCGTCATTGAAATTAGATTTCAACTTGGTACCTCCAAAGGTTCGCTAAAAAAGGAACATACATGATGAAAAAATGCTCCAGACGTAATAAAAACAAAGTTTTATCGTCAAAATCTCTGTTATTATTCAGATTTCAGAGGAATGACCAAAGGATTTTTTTATTATTAAATTATATTTCTTAATGCTTTTTAGAACTTTAGAAATTTGGTTGAATTTTTCTTTTCTTACGTCAACGGGTAAATTAAATACACTAATTAATTATTATTAATTATTTAATTATTAATTAAATTAATAAATTAGTATGTGAAAATTTAGCGTCTTTTGCAGTGAAAAAACATGTTGATTCGAAAATTCTTTGCAAAATTCAGGACTTTTTCAAAAATGAGGGAAATTATTTTAGAAAGTATTTTTTTAGAAAATCTTGGTAAAAAGTTTAGTTCTCTTTTTACATCTGATATCACCCACCTATTTAATTTAGTGAAATTTCGATAAATTCATTTTTGTACGGATTAATGTTTATATTAATTACAACTACAAGTCATTAGAGAATTTAAATTATTATTTTTTTGTAAAACAGGACACTCAGTTACAGAAAATCTGCTCTGAACCGTAAAATAAAAATGTAATAAAAATAAGACATTGTTTAATTAGAAAAGATTTTAATTGCATTTTATGAATAAGAAATACTATAAATCTCCAGTATTTTAAAAAGAATTTTGTGTGTGTATAAAGGTGTCGAATTTTGTAAAGACGGGCGTCCATCTACATTATCAGAAAATGAGAGCGATAACAATAGTAAATTTAAAGCCAAAGTAAATAAATTTCAATAACATATTAGATTACAGAGAATATTTTCCTAAAATTTTAAAATTACAAATATATATTTATATAAAAAAAAGGGCGTTCACGTTATATTCAAGTATTTTTAGAGATATCCCCCCCTCGAAAAAATTTCCAAACTTAAGGCTATCAAACATAAAGCTCTTTGTTAAAAAGATGTTTTTCTACAATATCTCAAACTAAAAGTAATTAATATTTGTTTCAAATTTAATGAATCATTCATACAAAAAAATTCTTATAAAGGTTAATGATTTAAATGGCGATTTACATAACGGAAACAAATTTGGTTAAAATTATCCGTTTTAATGAATTAATTTAAATTAATACCATTAACCTTATAGTATATAATTTATGATTTGATGAATCATTTATAAAACAAATTAGTTGCATTTAAAATTAATTTTCAATAACCAACCCCTTATAATTTTAAATAAAATATATATATATTTTAAATAAATGATTGTGTTTATAAATATAATTTTAAATTTTAAATAACTGATCCAACGTGCAACTTTCGGATAATAAATTTGATTCTATTATTGAACAATATAGTTCATGCCACATTGACGGAAAACCTACCAGTACAAAAAATTCTCTTATTATATATATTTATATAAAAATTTTCCTTAAAATTTATAAAATTTAAATTTAAAATTCAAACTGCGACCATTATTTTTCCAAAAATATAACACATTTCTCATAGCATTTTTTTTATAATTACATCTCTATTTTCGTTGTCCTCTTATTACCGAAATAAAAAAATATAGAACAAATCTATTTCCATACCTGAGGATGTCTGTAGGAACAGACGAAAGCTTGTAAAAATTAAAAAGACCTTATGCAACTGGAATTTATAAACAGGGATCATATCATTCATATACAGGTTCGGGGTTGATGTATCTTATTTAAATTGTTTGCGAAGATGTATTCTCGCCATTTAAATCATTAACCTCTATATTTGTTTTTTTTTAATGAATGATTCATTTAATTATATATATATATATATATATATATATATATATATATATATATATATATAAATATATATATATTTATTCAGACATTTTTTATTTATTATTGAATATATTATTTTTAATTTTTTAACAAATTATTTTTTGCCACATCTAAATTTATAAAATAAATATTGAAAGTTAAAAATTTTTTCATTTATACAATTAAATTGTTACAATATTATTAAAAAACTGTGCATTATAAATTTAAAAATTAAAAAATTTTTTTTTCAATTAAATTAAATCAGAAAATTGTTTTATTTTTCAAATTATTATTTTTATCTTTATGTAATTTATTAAATTTTTTTTTTTTTATAAATAAAAAAATTTTATTCAATTTTAATAAATTGTTTTTGAGTTTTCAACTTTTAACAAAATTATTCTTCTTATTTTATTGGATTTAATAAAAAAAAATATAAAAGGAAATTTGGATTTGTTGTTCAATTTGGTGACTTCATTATATTTTTCATTTATTTGTTTTGATCCATTTCTAACCGGCATTTGAAAAATTTATTTTTTTAATTTTTTTTCTGAAAAAAAAAATAATTACAAAAATCAAATGAAAAAATTAATAAAATATATTAATCAAATTGATTATAATTTAAAATTATTTAATTCTAGTATTGTGTTCATTTTTCATGAACTTTTTTAAGATAATAAAATAAAAATTTCAATAGCAATAGATAATAAAATCTTGACAGTAGATATTTATTATTAATCATTTTTAATATAAATATGTAAATTCGTTCTTGATCTTTGAAAATATCTAGTGCAGATAATATAGATTTTTTCTATATATAAATTATTTTTATATTTTATTTATATTTATATATATAAATATTTTAAATTAAATTTATATTTAATAAACGAAAAAATTCCTTCAAAATTCTTTGAAATCAACTATTCTCATTTAGATGTAAATTTTTATCGGGGATATGATATTATTTTTAAAATTTAGAAAATAATTTATAAATGATTACAAAAGTATTAAAGCAAAATAAATTTTTTAAATCCATTTATTTAATATTGTGTTTAAATTCAAATTTTATCTAATTCTTTAATCAATAAATAGATAGATCTAAATCCATTTAAAATAGATTTTTTTTTAAAATCTGATATATTCATAACAATCAGATAAATTTAATTAATATTCAAAAAAAAAATATATATAAGATATTATTTCTTTTAGGAAAAAGTTTTTTAACCCACCAAACATATGAAAATATTGCAAATATGATTATCAATGAAAAACCCTAATGTTTTTTTTTTTTGAATTATTTCTGTTTATTTGAAAAAAAATGTTCAGATATATTTTCATTTTTATTTTTAATCAAATTTTTCATGCCCTTCAAAATTTCTTATTCATAAAAAAAAATTTTGAAATAAATCTTTTTGGCCATTTTTTTTTTCCTATTTTGAAATATTGTCCCTTTTTTTCAAAGGTTTGATATTCATAATAATTTAAAAATATAAAAAATATTTTTATAATTTGAAGATATCAAAAATTCATATTTTTCATAATATGTCTTTGTAATTATTTTTTATTATTTATATTGTGGCTTCAAAATAACATTTTTTGGTTTGTTTTAAATAAAAAACATTGTTTATAAAGATTGATTCATATGCGTTTGATTTTAATTTTTCTGATTTTTGGTATTCATTTTTTGTGATTGAAAATAACATTTGTAAAATCTTTAAATAATACCTTTTATTAAAAAAGAAGAAAATTTTTTTTTGCTGTTCCTTATGTTTAATTTTAAATGGATAGTATAAATATTTTTTTTGAAAAAAAGTATCATATATGTTAATGTTTTTCTATGAGGTTTCCCGATAAAAAAAATTTCAATTATCATTTTTTTGGACTAGAGCCAACAAATATGTTTATTTTATTGTTGAATAAAAAAATTTTTTTCATTTTTAAACAACAATTTTTTGATTTATGTAAAAAAAAAAAGATATTTATAAATTTTTTTATAGTTATTTGACCATATTGAAATGGTTTGAAAACTAAAAAATTCAATCATTGTAAATTAATTATAAATTTTAATATTCTTATATTTTAAAAAGGGTTTTTTTCCATCATTATATTAATTTAAATAAAAAAAAAATCAAAAAGCACAAAAATAATAAATTTAACAAATAAAACTTTCTATGTGAAATGAAAAAAAATAAATAAAAAAAAAAAATATTCAAAAACAAAATTTTGCAAAAATTAAAAAAAATAATAAATAAAAATTAAGATTCGCTTAAAAATGTTAAAAAATTTTTTAAATATTATTGATTATTTTTTTTTTGCATATATTTTTTGTTTTAAAAAAAATATTTTTAAAATAAACAAAAAATTTGGCTAAAAAAATTTATTTCAATTTAATTTTTAAATTCAACTAAAAAGAAAAAGAATTTTTTGAAATTATCATTATTAAATAATCTTAAATTTTTGTAAAAAATGTGTTTATATTACAATTTTTAAATCCACATTTTCTTAAGATTTTGCAGTACAAGATAAATAAAAAAAGAATCTTACCATCCTTTTCATTTTAAATTTCAGATTTTAAAAAATCATTCTTGATAACTATTATAAAAAAAATCCTAAATTCTGTTTTTCTTTCTTGTTTTAAGAAACTGGAAAAAAAATTTGCCTGATTGTGCCAATTGAAAATAAATATCTCAATTTCAAGTTTTAAAAATAACGCTTTAATTTAAGAAATTTAAAAGAAATAAAATCTAAACTTTATCATGGTATCCACAAAATAGTTCCATTTTCATTTTACTAAAAAACTTTTCTTTTTTTCAAAACAAAATAAATTTTAAATAAATAATTCTTAAATCGGCTTTTTTTTGCAAATTTAACAATATAAATCAGTTATGTCTTTTTGAAGTTTATTAAAAAATAATATCCAAAAAAATTTTAAATATTTCTTTTTGTCTACTATTATATAAGGAAAACTCTAAAAATCTGTTTATATATCTCATTTGTATATATATTCATAACAAAATTAACCATTTAAAAAAAAAAATGATTATAGTTAGAAATTTTTTTCGATTTGTTTTTTATTCTTTTTAATAAAATTTAAAAACATGAAATCACGTTTGTTAATTAAACTACAAAGGAAAAAAGTTTTTGAACATGGAAATTTTTCTTATTTTTTAAAAAAAAAAAAAATATTGTAAATCTGTTAAATATTTCTTAATTGATTCAGTTTTTTTATATGGAATCACCAAATATAATATATATATATATATAATATATATATATAAATATTTATATATTATATCAGGCGTGGAAAATTTTTTATCCTGGATTTAAATAAATAAAAATAAATATAGTATTGTTTTTTAAAATATTTCCTTTTTCATTTCATTATTTTGTGGAACTTTTTTTCTTTTTTTTTTTAAAAATGTAGCGTTTATATAAAATAAAATGATCTTAAAAATAAAAATTAATTTGTTTTTAACTAAAAAATAGAAAATTTGTTTAATAAATTTAAAAAAAAACGAAACTTTTAAAAATTTTAATCGTCCATTTTTTTCTTCTTTTTTTTAAGTTTTTGTTCAAACTCATTCGTTCATGAATAATTTCAAATTAAACAAAAAAAATCCATTTTTGATGATATAAAATAGTTTAAAATCAATTAAGTTTTCTGCTAATTTATTTCTTTATGGTTTGGCATTTTATTTTAGAAAAATAAATTTTATAAAATAATATCAATATATATTCTGATAACAAACACTATATATATACAGGATGCGATGGATAAATTGTCGTCTAAATTACATAAAAATGAAAATAACACTTAACATCTCATTTTAACAGATATATTTACCAAAATTACACAAAAATATCTTGAAATAATAATGAGTAAATTTATTCAATAAAATCGCCATTGGCTTCAACCACGGCCTACAGAAGATTTAGGAATCTCCTGGCACTCTTCTGGACGGTCTCCTTGTTTAAGTTGGTGAATTCTACCATAATCCTTGCCTTCATTCATTTTGGTGTTACAAGGAGTTTTGTTGGTCTCTCGCTCAACTGCTCCCCGCAAATAATAATCAAGGGGGTTGCAGTCTGGGGTGTTAGATGGCCAGTTGGAGTGATATGGTCGCAGAATTTGTCTGAGAGCCATGACTCGGTTCTCCTGTTTGTGTGGCATGGCGCAGAGTCCTTTAGACAGACATAGGGTCTTCCAGCAGCCACCCTCTTGACCCAGGGCAGCACTACCTCCTCAAGGCACTTGATGTAGGCCTCCATGTTGAGTCTGAGGCCCTGTGGAAGATGAATTCTTTTCATAACATCGCCATCACTAGTGATCACTCCAAACACCATACCTTTGTTGACCATTAGACTCATCCAACTCTTTCCAAATCCTCTGCACTGTCCTCAGATTGACACCAAACACTCTGAAATATTCGTATTGGCTTCCGTTGCAAATGCTTACAGTATGGCAAATGAATGCCAAGTAGTATAGCATGCTGTCCCTACAGGAGTTTTTACTCATGGTTTTTTTTTTTTTTTTAGGGCTCAACACCCTAATAGACAAAATAAAAAAATCAAACGAGCATGCGCAAAATTAAAAAATATAAAATGGCGACAATTTACCCATCACACCCTATATATATATATATATATATATATATATATATATATATATATATATATATATAGTATTAAACCTTTTAACATAAAATGTACCGACATACGAGTTTTTTGAGATACGAGCCAGAGTTTAGAATCTATATATAATTTTGAATCCCAAAGAGTTTCAGTTAAATTCCATGCAATACACTTTCAAACGAGACTCAGGAAGGATCTCTGTTGTGTTGTGTTAAGTCTTTTTTGAAACCTTTGTTATTTTGCAAAATTCCTTTAAATGACACCATGGGTCCGGAGAAAGTAAAAAAAAGAATGGTGAATTTTGATTTGAGATACGAGTCTTTTTCAGTTAGGAGCTTGGTCTTGGAACGAATTAAACTCGTATCTCAAGTTCATATATTATATATATATATATATATATATATATATATATATATATATATATATATATATATATAAATGATATGCAAATGCAAACAAGTGGGTAACCGAATGACAAAATAGAAAATTAAAAAAGTAACATTTTCGTATCCAAAAAGAAGCCTTCAGTTTTTTTTTTGGGGCAAAACTGAATTTAATGTTTTTTTTTTTATTTTTTTTTTTATTTTCAGTTTTAAAGATTTCTTTTTCTTTATTTTACATTTGATCTTCTCGTAAAATGGCCATTATATATATATATATATATAATATATATATATATGAAAGAGAGAGAGAGAGAAAATAAATAAAAGTAAAAGGTTTGTCACTGATTGATGTTACCTTGAACATCCCGACTCCAGAGTTTTGTAGACGAACCCGCCGTCCACTCTTTAGTGGGTATCTGTGGCCTGACGATTCTAAGTATAAAAAAACCTGTCACCGCTGTGTGTTGACCTCAGTGTCCACTTTTATATTTCCATATGTATTATCTATTATACTGAGCATTTTAACTTATAAATATAGCATACCTTAATAGTATATTTTATGATATATTATCCTACTGTAAACATGTTTTGGTTTTTATTTCAAATACTTTTTTCTATTCTTATGTATTCATTTTCGGGGGTGATACCTTTACACATTCCCGCTTGTATTAAAAGACTTAAAAAGTTTTAGAAGCTAATGTTTGAAGAAAAACAGAAAATGAAGTTTTCTTATTTCTTTTCAAAATGTTTTTCATCAAATGATACGTTTTTTTTGCTACTGCCATAGATTGAGCCAAAGAGGATAAATTTAATCCCCTGTTTAGTTCAGTTCCACTAAAAAGTAAGGAGCACTGCAGTATTGCATTCGTTGCTTTCTGCTTAACAAACAAAAATAAAATAAAATAATTGTCATTATTTAAGTTATTTATACGCGAACTATTGCACTCAAAATTTTATTTTTGTTTTCACAATATTTCGACTGTTGTGCACTCTGGCTTTCATCAGGTGTTTGCTGATCTGGTTAAGCTTCAGGGGGGGGAATTCCCCTTTCTCATTTGAATTGTGTCAGAAATTTCAGCTATCTTTTCTAAATACAAATCAAATAGCTTAACAATACTAAATTACTCTTCCTTTTTCAATAATGATTAAGAGAAAGACTATATAAAATTATTAGCCGGATTGACGAACATCTTATGAAGGCAGAAGACAACAACCGAAATATTGTGATAACAATAACAAATGTAGGGACAACAGTCCGCGAGTAAATAATAACTCTTCGTCCCAGAAATACAGAAAAAAGGTTTCGATGCTCGGTGTTTTGACGTTTTTTTTCTGCATTAATCGGCTTAATTTTTTTGTATTGGCAACGTTTTATTTAGGTATCTCTGAAATTTTGCTAAAAAGTGGAGACACATGAAGAAAAAAAAATGCCTAAAACATAATAAAAAATAAACTTTTATCGTCAATATCTTCGTGTCATTATTAAGAGGAAAAATAAAGGAATTTTTCATGTAATTTTTTTATCCGTTTTAGAACCTCGAAAATTTAGGTTAAAATCGTTTTTTTAAGTTTGTGCGTGAAATTTTAGCCATTTTTTGCTGTGAAAATCACGTTCATTTGGAAGTTTACAAAAATCAGATAATTATCGGATTTTAATGAAATTTTCAGAACTTATTGATTGAGTGATGAATTAAATTATTTTTTAAACGTTTATTTTTCAGAAAATCTTTGTGTGTGTATATATATATATATATATATATATATATATATATATATATAAAAAATTCATATATTTAAATTTTAATTTTTTTTTATGAAATTTCGAGAAATTCTTGTTTGTACCGTTTTATGCATTTGTTATACGGAAAATCTTCGGAGAATTTAAATGATCAAAGGCTTTTGATCACATAGGACAGTTGCAAAAAATCTACCCTGTGTCATAAAATAAAAAAATGTAATAAAACTGAGACACTTTTTTTTTAAATTGCTTTTATGAATAAAATATATTGTAGACACTTTATCCACTTGAAAATTTTCTTTTTCGATGAATAATAAATTTTTACTAAAATTGTTTTCAGTTTTTTTATTTTATTTTAATTACCATAATTTATAAACTTTTAAATCTTTTAAAATTCTGTATTAATTTGCCGCTCAAGTAATATTATTAAATTAAATAAAACTGTATATGCTAAAAAATGAAAATCTCATTACCATTCAACATTCTCCAATATTTAAAAAAGTATTTTGAATTTGTGCGTATGTATAAACGTCTCCATTTTGTTAACACGAACGTTCATACACATTATTATCAGAAAATAAAATGTACCTATAATAAAAATTTAGATTTTATTAATAATTATTTAACATTTTCTCAGCAGGTGTTTTCGCAAGCCAAAGTATTTAAAATACAAAAAAAAAAAAAAGAAAAGAAATATTAGAATGATTAACACATTTTTAAGATTACTGGACAGTTTAAAAAACTATATAAAATATGCGTTGTGTTGTATTCGTCAAGTAATTTCTTTCAGTCTCACACCTTTTTTATTTTCTTTTTCAGCAGGTTGCTAATAATCCACGCCATTGTTGTCCCTATTTTCTGTTATATTTAAAAAAAAAGTTATATAATAATAAAGGAGATCGGCATCTGACCTCAGAAATGACCTACAATCTATTGTTAAATGGGGCAAGGATTGGCTTGTTAATTTTAACGCCTCAGAAACGAAACTGTTCTCTTTTAATAATCTGAGAGAACAATTTTTAACATCCATCAGCATGGTTGATACTAACCTCCAGAACAGTGACTTATTGCGCCTTCTCGTTTTCCGCTGACATGAAGTGGAAAGATTATATCTAATCGACTGCTAAAGATATAGGAAAAAAAAATCCACTCTGTCATTTAACAATTTTCTTTAACCAGAATCTTCCATATTTATTTTCTATCTATCATTCTTCCTTGCTTTGAATATTGCTACCATATCTAGAAAGTTTATTCTTGATCAAATCAAAAGAAGAATTTGCAATGTTACTGGTCCTGATCTAGCATCTCAACTTCAGTCCCTTTCCCACCGCCATGACAGCTTCTCCGTGCCTTTTCTATAACTACTTTCATGTTAATTGTTCTGATGAAATTTCTATAGTACGTAGACTTTATGAATTTAAGCACAGTACTAGATTAGCGGCAAAGTCTCATCATTTTACAGCTGAAATGGCTGGATGTAATTGTACGTTCTATGCCAACAGTTTATTCTATCGCACTTCTCGCTTGTGGGACTCTCTTTCGGTTTCCTGCTTCCCAGTCAACTTTGGTCTTCAAAAATTTAAATGTAATGTCAATCGTTATCTTCTGCATTCTTAATTATTGTTCTTCAATTTCCTGCTCTCCTTAATTGTATTTTTTCTCATATTCTTTCACACTCAGTAACCGCTTAACTTCCCGTGGCGTTATTGCCTTGCTTGGGGTGTAATGATTAAAAAGAAAGAAAGAAAAAAAATTAAATTTTAAATCGGTTAAATTTCCTCAAATAACGTTTCAGAGAAGTATATTTTATTTATACATGACGGATATGCGTCACAATGTGAAAAAATTGCATGAAAGTTTTAAATTGTTTAAAATACAAAACGCAATATTATTTTATTTGGTAAACTTGCAGGAATATTAAAAACTAACGCTAACTCATTATCAGAAATGTAAAAAAAAAAAAAAAGATAATAATCAATATTTGATTCATACGGAGCAAAGTGCATTTTGATTACGTTTTGATTATGTTATTTTATTTTATCTTTTTTTCGTAGAAACGCTGAATAAATCTACTTTTATGTTCCGTGCTCTTGCAGGATGTGAGCGTTCATAGCTCTACACTACTTCCTAACATTTGGAGGTCTAAAGCTATGTTAGCCCCCCTTACAATCCCGTCAAGTTCCTGTTCTGCTATTCATTTGCAGTCTTGTTTGTTAGGTTACTTTGCTCCACTTGACATCAATATGTCATGCTAGTGTCAAATTCTCTATGCCTCTTTTCCATATGAAGTGTCCTAGAAATTTCAAGTGTCGCTTTCTAGATACAAATCGAAAAGATTAAAAATAATCTGAAGTCATCATCTTTTTTCAAAAAAAATGAAGAGAAAGTCTATATAAGGATTTTGAAATAGCTTTTTTTAAAAAATATTCTTATATTTATTGAAGAAATGATTTCGTCGTTAGTACCTTAATATACTTACTAAGGTTGAATTAGTCTAGCTGAGGATAATGGTACTATATCACCAAGTGGTGTTCAAAATCATGTCACGAGCAAATTAGTTCCAACACTAATGAACTGTTATATTACTACCGGTGATCATGGCAATATTTGTGTTGCGGTAAGATTGGATACATGCAGCTTTTTACTAATATTATCACCGAGTAAGTATATATATATATATATATATATATATATATATATATAAATGTGTGTAAAAGTGTATATGTGTTATATACAATCAAATAAAGGGTCTCGTGCCCCCACCCCCGAATTTATGATCTGGAAACCTCCAATCAACTACATTTCAATTTTCATAAATTAGAGTTCATATAAAATACAAATTGTAAACAAATTATGTACAATAATAGACACCTTTATTTATATATATATATATATATATATATGTTAAGAAATGGACGAGGTCCGACAATTTATTTATTAAAGACATTTTTATTTATGTTTAACGTTGTTATTTTATAGATACAAGTATTTAAGCAAATGCTCTGTTTATGATAAACAGTATTAAATAACATTTACCGGCCTGAATGTCCGAGAAATTTTCATAGAAAATATTCGTTCATAGACAGGATTCGAACCTGCATCCTATACGGAACCGTCATATACGCTGACGTGCCTTAACCACTCGGCCACCATGAACCTCATGGAAGATTGTAGTTTATAACAGTAAATTCGACCTTGTCTACCATAAGGTTCATGGTGGCCCAGTGGTCAAGGCACGTCAGCGTATATGACGGTTCCGTATAGGATGCAGGTTCGAATCCTGTCAATGAACGAATATTTTCTATGAAAATTTCTCGACATTCAGGCCGGTAAATGTTATTTAATACTGTTTATCATAAACAGAGCATTTGCTTAAATACTTGTATCTATAAAATAACAACGTTAAACATAAATAAAAATGTCTTTAATAAATATATATATATATATATATATATATATATATATATATATATATATATATCCTATATTGTAAATTCTTTTAATATATATGCGGTTTAAATTCAGTAAAATTTTATATTAATAAATATATATTTTTATATAAAAAACAATATTATCCGATATAAATTATATACAGAATTTTAAAGAAAACTTTATAAATTATTAAATTATTATTAAATTAATATTTAAAACAAAATGAAAACAATTCTTATAAAAAAAATTTATTCATGTTTAATTCTTAATTTAAATATAGGGGTCAAAAACTATTTCATATAAGCAATTAAAAACTTTTTCTAATTAAATAGTGTCCTAGTTTTATTTAGGTGCCTCTACTGATTCGCTAAAAATGAGCATAATCATAATGAAAAAAATTTTACTCAAACTTAATAAAAAAAAATTGCCATTTATCGTCAAAAAATTTTTATTATTAAAAGGAAAATCTTTGATCTTTTTTAAATTTCGAAATTTTGAACATTAAAATCTGTAAAAAAATGAATTATATTTTACTAACTCAGTTCTTAGTTATATTTACTAAAATAGTTAACTAAACAATTATAAATAATAAAAAATTTACTAAGATGCCTGTTCGGCGTGTGGTCAACATTTTACATTTATAGAATTCTTCGGTGTGTGATTTTCGATTTATCAAAAAGAATCTATATGCGCAATTATATTTTTTATGCAAATTTACACTTTTGCAAAATAATATTTAAAAATACAAAAAAAAAAAAAATAAGATTAAAATTTTAGAATTTATTTGTTGGAAAATTATTATGATCTATTGCCCAAAATGCATTTCTTTTGTAAGTTTTTTAAAACAAAACATTATTGAATTCAATATCATAAATAATGGATTATTCCATTTTGATCCTTCAAGGGAAAAATAGGATTAACACTACATGGTTTCAGTGAAAGAAAGATTGTTTATAAACGTTTTTTTTAGCTTTTTTCAGTGAAATAAAAAAAAAGTTGTCAATTTCAAATTTTTTCATTTTTTTATTTTTAATTTTTCACGAAAAGGCAATATTTATTATTGATTGTTTTTGATATTTTGTTAAATTTGTATAATATATGAATCTATTTGTCGATTTATATTTATACTTTTTATTTTATTGTCGTAGAACTCGTCTATTTTTAAAAAATCATTAACATTAAAATTCAAAAGAATATTAAAATAAATGAACCAAAAATTTCCACGGGTTAAAAATAATAGTAAAATTATTAATTTTACTTGTATTTTTTTCTCAATCACATTCAGAATTAGATGTAAATATATTTTTTCACATGATATTTTTTAAAGTTTTTAGTATCGTTGTCGATTTTATTTTGCATGTAGATCATACGCTAAAGTTTTGTCAAATTTTATAAATCAGTATAACCCGGATATAAGAGAAAATGTCGGGACCGGAGAAGAAGTCTCTTATATCCGAATTTCTTATTGATCCATATTTTGTCTATTTTATATACATTAACACAGGCGAATTCAATACCAGAGAAAATCTCTTATATCCTTATTTCTAAAATATTTATTTTCATCTTATATCCGGATTTAAATGTATATAAGATGTATTTACTTATTTAATATCATATTTAATTAAGTTATATTTTACTGAATCATAATATCTTAGTTATATATTCAAATTTTTTTTTGGAATGAATAGTTTAATCCGTCATTAATTTTCATTTAAATAAAAACGTTAATTTTAGTAAAAAGAAAGTTTGAATTGGAATCAAATTGTTGTTGATTTTTTAAATTTATTTTCTTAAAATAAGAGAAATATTATAAAACTGGCCTGAAATTTTTGGGTTCTATTAAAGAAAAATTGTTAAATTTGGAGACAGAATTGAAAACCTTGAGGCTAAAAAAAAAAATATCCAAAAAACGTTTTAAGCCATATTCCCTTTCGACGAAAAGTGAAAATTTGAAATAAAATCCAAGATTAGTTCATATTCTTTTATCAAAATACAACAGAAAAAATAAAAATTTTCCCAAATTTTTATATACTTAACCCATTATTTTACACCATTTTTGGGCAAACTTGTCAGTATATATTGAATTTAATGGCGAACCTATTTTTAATAGAAATAACGAACCTTATTAATAATATTGAATTGTTGCATTCTTCTATGTTCACATTGTCACATATATATAAACACATTCAATGACAATGATTAAGGTATAATGTACATTCCTGAATATCTTAAAATATCTTTGTTGAAAAAACGTTTTCAGTACTTGAAATTTATTGATAATTTTCACAAAAAAACATACATTGTGTAAATATTTTTTTTAGAAAAATAAAACAAAAAAAACCTTCTATCCTTTTGAAGAAACGATTTATTTTTTTTCCAAAATTTTTTATTTTAGCCCAATGAATAAATTAAAATCAAATCACTCACTGCAGTGTTTAGTCGTTCAATTTTTTAATCATAGAAAAACAAAATTTCCGATTGAAAATAAACAAATTTTCCCGATTTTACTTCATTTGCTTATTTATGGTCTCCTCAGTTTAAATAACTGAGATAATTAAAATAAAAGAATGATTTGAAATTTTTTTTTTTTTAAGTAGTGCATCTCACTGTTCGAAAACGTTGCCCATGACTGTTTTAAATTTAACGATTACTTTTTAAGTCTCATAAGGATTACGTCACACTGGAACTCTCCTTCCGGAAAATCTTTAAAAGTTGTTACACTCATTGCTAACTTTAACATGGGCCAGTTATCACAGAAAGAGTTTGTTTAAGAATGTATATACATTTGGCTGGAAAAGCATGTGACTGATGCCAACGCTATTTTTTTAAAATTATATATAACAGTCATTGACATTTATGCTATATTTATTGCCTATAGAAAAAATTAACAAAGTTTAATATACAAAATTTTACAAATTCCTAAAAAATTTATTGCGTTTCACATGAACGTCTTTAAACCACGCACGCACACTTTTGACAAGATCTGGAGATGAACAATGAAAATGAGCAAATATTAAAAATCAAATCTCAAATAAAGAAAATTGTAAATGAATAAAGAATAGCCTTCAACATTCCAACCTAAACACAATCTATTAAGGGATTTTTTCTCTGTGTTTGGGGAGGGGGCATTAAAAGAGAATTATCTTGTTTTCCTCTTTTTTTTTAGATGAAGAATTGTCAACCATTATTCATTTTTGACTAGTATTTATTTATATCTTAATTTTTGCTTTTCAACTAATAATTTTTTTCTTAAATATTATCTTGAATTGTCATTTGATGAAGCATTGTCGACTATTATTCATTTTTTTACTAGTACTTCTTTCATCCTAATTTTACTTGGTTTATTTACACTATTATTATTATTATTATTATTATAATAAATGAATATTAAAAATTAGATATTTTACCATTATTCATTTTTTACTAATAAAATTTTGTTTTTATTTTATTTATTTATAACAAACTATTTACTAGTATTGAAAAATTAAATCAATAGTAGTAAAAGTGTAAAATAAAATATCGATTGAAAAATCAACTTGCAAATCGCAAAAAATCCCGATAGCTTCAATCGGTAGATTATAACCAACTATATTTCTTAGAAATTCATTAAAAATTTTTCTCGAGTAAAAAATTTCGTCTCAATTTTATTCAATTTTTTTTGTTTTTTTAAGGTAGACATGTATTCGGTGCCGTATATTTGAAATCTGTAATGGTTTATTCAATAAATCCATACAACCAAACATTCGGTATTCATCGAGCAAAATAAGTGTTACAATGTTTGAAATTTAAAATATTCCAGGAAAATAGAAATTGACACAAGATCTAATTTTAAGCTTTTTCTAGTATTGATGGCAGTTTCTTAAAAAATTTTGAATATGTGGAAATAAATAGCGTGATTATATCCAAATTTTTTTTCTAGTTACATCTGATAAATTATAATTATTTATATTGACATTGGAAAAATTTTTTCAAAAAATGTGAAAAGTCATATATATTTATTTAAAGAGATAAATATATATATATATATATAGTATACATTTAAAAATATATTTTGAAAAAACATCATTCATATTTAGACGAAATCGTCAGGCTTTAAAAGTGCAGTTTAAAAATGAAACAAACTGTCAACATCAGGTTTTTTTTTTATAATGCAATGTATACGTGTGTGTGAATATAATGATTTTCTAATAATAGCTTTTCATCCTGGCATCAAATATAAAGTATGGAACTCCCAAACAGGATTCTATTTTTAGTCCAATTGATTTAACGAATAAGAAGACATTAAATTAATTATTTTTAAACTATAACATATATATATATATATATATATATATATATATATATATATATAAACCAAATGAAAAAATGACAGACAATGTAAAAAGCGGTTTAAGACATTTTATTTAATTTTTTCTTGACATTTTGAACAAGAAAAATTTTATTTCTATTAAAAGTGTGTAAAACTGTCCAAATGTTTTATAAAACCGAAAAACCAACATATATATTTTCAAATAGCCATTATAAAGATGATTCGATTTTTCAAAAATTGTGTGTAAATAATTATGTGTATGTTTTAGTGTTGTTTAAAAATGTTTATCCAAATTTTATTACACCTATCTGATCACAGCTCCATTAGAACCCATTTTAAACACACACACAAATTTACCAGATTCCATTATAAACATACTAGTAGAAAACACAAATATATTAACTGCATCCACTTGTAAAAAAAATATAAAAATAATGGAAGCTTTAATAATAAAAAAAAAAAAAGCCAACTCTTAACAATATTAACTACGAACAAAGCCACAATGTGCTAACCGTATTCGGAAATTAAAAACATCCCTACAACACACTAAAACATACACATAATGCACACACTCAATTAAGCTGAAAAATCGAATCATCCTTGATAATGGCTAAAGGTATAGCCGAAAGCGCTCGGAAATATAAAACATTTGGACAGTTTTTACACACTTTTGTCCAGAAAAGAAAGCTCTTGTTCGAACACAAGAAAAATTAAATAAAAAACTTAACTGTAGTACCTTGTCTGTCCCGTTATCAACCTTGTTGTGTCTACTGTTTACATTTAGTTTCATGGGGAGTTTGTGAAAGTAGAAATATTTTACAAATACATTTATTTGCAGTTATTAAACTTGCTTTCATCATTAAAATAAATTGTCATTTCGAAGAAAGTTGAACAATAAGCGCTTGGAAATATCAAAATTCGGAGTGTTGGTATTCGATACAATAACATAAAATATTGTTGCGGGTCTGCACGTAATTCGGCCGTTTAGAATAATCAAACGATTTTCATTGAAAGAATAAAATACAGTAGAAAAGACAACGTAGTTTCAACAAATGAACATTAATATAACGACAAGAATATAAGCAATTGATCATAGATTGGAAAGTAACGTCTTTTTGTTTGGGTTAATGAAATTCTGAAATAAAATATAATTTCTCTTTGTGTACGTATGTGAGAAACAATAAAATGTTATTATAAGTGTGTGCGTAAAAGTCAACATGTGTGTGCGTGTTTCATAGTAAAGAGGATACAAGAGATATAATTTTTTTCTTACTGTGGACGGTGTAGCCGTAGTCTGAAGTTTGTCAGCGCTGTCGCTTTTAGCATGAGGTCGTGAAGTTTACAAGCAACAGTGGTGTAGACCTTGATGACAGCTGTGCGTATCTTGTTTGGGGCCGGATTTCGTGTGTTTTATACAATTTCTCGTTAAAAAACCGGTTCCGTCCCCCACTTACACGATAATAAAGTTACATCTTTCTTTTCCCAACTCTCTATATATGACTTGTTTATATCTTTCTTTTCCCCACTCTCTATATATGACTTCTGGTAAACACACAAGATAGAAAGTTCACAAAGTTTTATATAATAATAAGATTTGTCCCGAGCCTAAATTCTCAGCACGCTGACAGATGTTTGACAGAACTTGTATCAAGTCCCTGTTTTTTTTTTGTTTTTTTTTTAAGTTATCATCACTCATAGGCTCATATCGCAATAAGAATTACGACGTCTGTCTGTTGTGCGCGAATAAGTACGTTCAAATTTGTTAATATAAAGAATATATTGTCGACAATTTGCTTATAGTTGACCTTTACAAAAGTCTTATCTCAAAAGCGGAAAGATTCTTGGGGGTAGAATCACTGATTGATGCCAAATCGGTCTGGTTTCGATCTCAGCTTGAAGCAATCGAATGTCTAGCCACACTGATGAGCTGTGATACAGCGAAACAGCCTGTCCTTGATGACATATATAGGGTGTATGAAAAATACTTTTACAAACATTGGGAGCGGGTTCTTCTCAGCAAAACAGGGAGAAATTCTATATAAACATGTTCGCAAATCCTTCGTTTTTGGCTTACGGTAGATGGCTGTGTTGCCAGGTTGACTAGGTGTACATTTGTATTTAGTCTGTCTTCAATGTTTAACGTGTTTAATAGTGAGTTAACTGAGAAGTGTTCCGTTTAACAATGTCAGGATAATCATAATATTGTGAGCAGGCAGCAGGCAGATACGATTTTTACATACGGCCATGAGAATGGTAATGGACGCGAGACTGTATCAGATTGCGTTTCGAGGCCGAAGGCAGCCGAGATATCAAACCCTTGCTGCTGTTTATCGTCGCGTTTCTGAGACAGGATCCCTAGTACCACAGACTATGAATCGAGGAAGACTGAGATCCGCTCATACGCCTGACCACGAAGAATACATTCTACCGGCTGTCGGAGACAATCCCGGAATAATCACACGTCAAGTCATCCTTGCATGTCGTACATCTCATAGTACTGCATTTAGGGCAGTTTGAGAGCAACTCCCGTATTCGTATTATCTGCAAAGTATGCAGGTTCTTTCGCCCTCTGATCACTCAACACGAAAGACCTTTTGCTGATGGTTTATTGCACAAACTGCCGATCCATTGTTTGTCTCTTCAGTCATGTTTATGGATGAGGGCAACATTTGGAAGAAATGGAATAACAAATTTACACAACCAAAATTTGTGGGTGAATCGGAATACAAGTTAGACGCTTGTTTATAATTAATATGTGGACTGGAATTCTAGATAACTGTCTGGTAGGTGCATATGTTCTCCCAGTACATCTTACAGGAGCTGTCGACAGGACCTTTATTTTGAACACACTTTCAGACCCCTGCTAATACGAAGAGGAATGTGGTTCATGCATGATGGGCTCCAGCACATTTTAGTCACATTATTCGCGATGCCCTGGCTGCAATCTACCTTGAAAGATGGATAGGTAGGGGAGTATTCGACAGCGTGCGGGAGTATTTGAAAGGGTCCACCATTCGATGGTTGCATGCGCATGTACAATCAAGAAGACATTTTAAACGTTTTTTTATGAAAGATGTGTTGAGGTACAACGATAGCCTTTTGGATATATGTTTATATGAACATTTTACATTGTTTTGGTATGTGAAACCCAAAGATAAAAATTATAAAAAGTATTTTTGATAAACCATATATATTTATATATATATATATATATATATATATATATATATATATATATGAGCACATATATATACTTGAATGGACAAAAGTCGATTTACCCATTTCCAATAATGATAAACACAAATTTCTAAATAATACAACTTTTTATTTAATCATCGTACAATTATAATTTCAATATAACAGTTACATTTTGTTTATTTTCGTCCAACAAAAGACATAAAAAACAAGTTTGAATCCATTCTTACCATCTATCTGTTTTTAAATCATTTAGAAATTTGTGTTTACTATTATTGGAAATGGGTAAAGCGACTTTTATCCATGTCTACATATATATATATATATATAAGCACAGACACGCACACACACATATATATATGTATATATATATATATATATAAACACACACACGTGTGTGTGTGTGTATAAAAAATGTACAACAAAATTTTCAGGGCGAAGATCGGACTCATTATTAAAATAAAAACCAATAATAAAGAACCACTGACTCGAAGTCAAGGTTATTTCCTCATGCAGAGGCCACAACACACACATTTGACATTTTAATATTGTTGAAAAGAACGCGCCTTTCATATATATATATATATATATGTGTGAAAGGCGCGTGACCGAGAGGTTAGAATGGTTAAAACGTTTGCTTTCTGACCATGAGACCCAGGTTCGAATCTCGCCATGGTCGTTTTGTCAGGAGACTTCCTGATGTTATCGGTCTGGAGTGGAGGTGGGGGGACGATCCCAGCGTGGATAAGTTTTTGAAAAACCACCATAACGATTTTTAAACCGTTATGAATTGGATCGTCTACCCAATTTCATTAGGTAGACGAAACCCTTTGGGGCCGTTGATAGCTGTGTTAGCATTCATCAGTGAATTTAGTTTATTTGAGCGCTCAAAACCAAAGATTGTTGATCATTAAAGATAACACGCCTTTAAATAAACTGTAAATTAATATATTGGCTCAGCATATATTGCAGTGTATAAAATGTTAAATTCTATAAATGTGCCTGAGCGCGCTTTCTGCAATATCGGATTGGACATCCGGGTATCCACGACTAAAGGTAAAACTATTATTATAAATATATATATATATATATATATATATATATATATATATATAAACACACACATTATTATGTAAAAAAACGATTATATATATATATATATATATATAAAAACACACATACATATGTAAAATACGATTATATATATATATATATATATATAAAACACACACATACATATGTAAAAAATACGATTATATATATATATATATACACACACACATACATATTTCTAATACGATTATATATATATATATGTATATATAACTACACACACACAATATATATAATCACATAAATATAAATAAAAAACATACACACATTTTATATATATATATATATATATATTATATATATATATATATAATATTTTTTTCTCTATATATATGTAAAACACATACACACACACACACACACACACATATATATATATATATATATATATATATATATATATATATATATATATATATATATGGATTAAACAAATATTCGTACACATACAACTTTTTAATTTATTGTATTTATAAGCACAGAAAACAGACAAAAATTTGATTTAATAGAGGTAAATCCCTTTTATCCGTTTTAATGAGTGAAAAAGTATCCGTACAATGCAAATTTCAGATTTTAAAGCTTTTAAATTCTTTTAATGCTCTAGATTATTCAAGTGGAATATTCTAGAATGTTCTAGTAATGTTATCAGTATTTATTTTTAGCCTAAAAAAATGCAAACAGAACATTCTGTAATTGATATTCGTGCAAGAAGGTTATCATCATGGCAAGAGGTAAAAGAATTGGCAAATTCGAAAAAAGAATTGATTGTTAAGCTCTGGAAAGAAGTGAAAAATTACAGGAAAATCTGATAACGTGAATATTCCATTTACTTTTACTACCATTAATTCATTCATTGAAAGGTATAAAACTCAAAACCGTTGAAAAACAAAAGAACAGGTGTTTCACAGAATATTTCTTCAAGATTTTCGAGGAAATTAATGCGTCAAATTAAACATCATCCAATGGATACTCTTCAAGAGTTTCAGCATGATTTGCTTTCATCGGAAATCTGTGTCGCTTACGGACAATAAGCAATGAAATTCATAGGAACAATATAAAGTCACACACCCCTCGGAAAACTCCACTGCTATTGAAAAGACACAGATGCCAGGTTGAAATTCGTTCATGAACATAAGGATAAGGAAAATCATATTGGGAAAGAGTATTATGGACAGATGATAACAAAATTGAGTTGTTTGGGCGTAATTCTATAAATCATGTATGGAGGAAAAATGGCGATGCCTTCAAACAAACGAACATAGTTCCAACAGTGAAATTTTGTGTCGGCAGCATCATGTTTTAGGGATGTTTTTCTGCAAAAATTACTGGCAACATATCAGTAATAGATGGTAGAATGAATGCCGCAGTATATCAAAACATTTTGGAAACAAATTTAATGATTTCGGTTAAAAATTTTGAACTTTCTCTTGACTGGATTTTCCAACATGATAATGATTTTAAGCACACCACAAAATCTACGAAGAAATTGATTGCCGAAAATAATGTAAATATCCTGAAATGGCCAAGTCAGTCCCCAGATTTCAACCCAATCGAGAATCTGGCGTTATTTGAAAATTCAAATCCAATCGAGAGCTTCAACAAACATCTCGGATCTAAAGACCATATGCGAAGAAGAATGGAACAAAATACCAAGTAAAATTTGCAAATCATTAATTGAGAACTACAAGAAGAGGCTGGTTGCTATAGAATTAAACAATGGCTTTTCTACAAAGTATTAAATGAAGATTATATAGTATTTTATTATTTTTGTATTATACGAATAATTTTTTCACCAATTAAAATGGATAAATGGGATTTATTTCTATTAAATCAATTGTGTTCTGTTTTTACGCATATTTAGTTATTATGCATCTGTTTATAGTTAATTATATGAAAAGTATGTTCATTCATTAGTTGGAAAGAAAATAAATGAAAAATTTGTATGTGTGCTAATATTTTTTCGCCTCTCTCTATATAAAAATACATACACACATATATATAAATACACAGATACACACATACATATATATAAACACTCGCACACACACACACACACACAAATATATATATATATATATATATAATTATTTATTTAAAAATATGATTCCAACATGCTACATAAGAGTTCTCATGTTTCAAAACAAGAGCCGAAAACTTCAATATAATTATTTGAATTAAATTGAATTAAAGTACTAAGCCTGTTCCATCTTCAAGCGAAATTTTTTTTGAATAACTTATTTCTGAAATTTACGTTTTTATAAGCATATTCATTATTGAAATCAAAATTTATGGTAACGGCTAGAGCAATTGTTTAAAGAAAAAGGGGCGTAAGGTGTTAATAATTTGTATCAATATCTCGGTTACATTCACAGATGTCAAGTCAGGGTAAGGTTGGGGAGTTCTTTCCTATTTTCCATATATTTTTCACACACATATATATATATACTCTCTCTCTCTTTCACACACACACACACACACACACACACACATATATATATATATATATATATATATATAACACAATAGGGCAGGTTGATTTTTCCTTTCGTTTAGAAAATCAACATTGTATTTGCTGTGAAAGCTGGGGTTTGATGTGAAAAGTGCTGACATCAAAAATTAGATTCATAGCTTTCAATAATTTTTGAGCATTTACTTTTAAAGATCTGAAAAATATTTACAAATATATCTAATTTCCGCATGGTATTGCTTACAAACTGACTTCTAAATTTTACTATTTCAAATCCAAATAAAGTTAATATCTTTTCGATACATTGAATGGAAAATATATTCAAAGCAGAATTCTCATTATGAATCACCACAAGCAAAATATGCTATATTTTATTGTATTCGATGAGTAAAAATTGTGGGAAAAAAATTGTAAGATTACAAAAAAGGCTGCTGTCAGATGATTTGTTAGAGCATAATTAATAAAAACAGAAAATAGATAAATATAACACTATATAACTGCTGGGC
>CAHIKZ030004084.1:0-41757 GCA_903632075.3 Acanthosepion pharaonis | reverse complement strand
TACATGGTAGATGATGCTCAACTTTTGTACATATACATGTTTGTGTGGACATGATTACAGAGGCGGATATATGTTTTATGTTGTAGTTTTTGTTTTAGTTATGTTTTGGAATACAGTTTGATTTAAGATTGTAATTTTAGATTAATGTCATGAAAGAGTTCTTTCATGCTGGTTTGTTTGCTGGTTTTGTTTAGCAGCATATCAACCTCTATAAGTTATTTAATTTTAAATCTAAATATTTTGAACACAATTTTATGGTTTCAACTAAATATTTTGAACGCATTTGTATGCTTTCAACTACAGATAAATGTATTTTGGTCATTTTGCTTAAAGGTCTATTATTGAAAAATTTTATAAAAAATATTTATTGCTTTTCTTTTTTATACTTTTATTTTCAAAATGTATTTCTATTTATTTGTCCAAGGCTGGGTGATGCCATAAAGGTTATCCAGTTTTATCAGGGGGACCTGGGAACAAATCAATTAAGAGTTATTCAATCATACTAAAGGTATTGTTCAGAGCCTTTGGTAGTTTATTATGCTTGGACTCAAATTGAAAGAATTTTTAAAAAAAAAATGAGAATGAAGCTTTTTTTAAGAAAAATCACTAACAAATCGAACACTTTTTAAAAATTTACGATATATTGATATTTGGAGAACTTAATAATCACAGGTATGGTAGAAGGCAAGAGAAGCAAAGAGAAATAAAAAGTAAGTAACTCCATTTGTCAAGGACAAGAATAGATAGCAGAATAGGGACAAAGAGGAGGGTAAAAGTCAAAGACATAGTGGGAAGCTAGAGAGCCATAAAACAGCATAAGAATGAAATACACTTGGTGCTTTTTACAGGTACTCATTGATAGTGTCAAAAGTATGTTTTGCTAGTAATTTAAAATAACAAATTTCATTTAAAAACTGCACAGATGACATGTATTTTTATAATTTATACATTTTATATTAGCATTTGAAGACAGTCATTCCCTAGCAACAATCATATTTTTGAGCATGACTTGAGACCTAAGGTATATTTTTTTCATTCATTTTACGGCAGTTTTCTGCGTAGTTTGCGGATAGTTTCAAAATCCCTAAGAGCCACAAGGATAGAAGGTTTAAATTGTTTCAAGATATTTTAAAATTGAGCAAAAAAAAAATACTATTGTCATAAATCAAATTTCAAATGTTTCATTTGAAATATTTAACTAGGATGATTTTAGAAGATTAAAACTGAATGGTTTGGAAAAAAAAAAAAATTAATGTATTTTGTTAAAATTTTCTGTTCTTTTTTTTAATTTAGTTTTTTTAAACAATTTAGTTTAATTTTTATAATATATATATGATCTTTAAAAAAATTATAAATTAAATTTCCAAAAATTGACACATTTATCTTCAGCAACATTTTCATTACAAAATTTTTATATTCAATTTTATAAATGTTAAAAGTCTAATTGAAAATATTTTAAATTTCAATAATGTTGCAATTGATTTCACATATATAAATTTGAGAAAAAAAAATGAAAAAAATTAAATTAAAACAATAATGTTCTCAATCTTGTTTCAGCCTCACGAAGACAAGTACATTATGTTTATATTTCTTATTTAATTTTTCCTTTTTGTTCAATCATTTTTTATTTTAAATTATATATAGAATATATTTCTTTTCTGGATTTTGATCAAATTGGTTATAAATATTTTTGAAAACTCATATATATGATATATATCAATGGAAAAAAAAAGAAATTTGTTTGAAAATTCTAACCATCATTAAAACACATATTTTACTTATTCAATTATATATAATATACATATAAATATAAATATTATAAATATTTTATTTATATATATTTTTAAAAAAATATGAATTGAACTCAAATGGATGAATAAAAATATTTTTTAAAATATCAACCCTATTAAAGCTTATTCAATCATTTTAAAAAATTCATTAACACCTTAAAGAAAAGGAAAATTATTTATATCCTTTTTAAAAATATTAATTATATATATTATATTCAAAAATATAATATATAAAACTAAAATTTAAAAATTTTGTGTGTTAACGAAAAATGATCTTTGTCGATAAAAAAATTTGTCTTTTGAAATTATAAAGCGGAAATTTTTAAATTTAATTATTTATTAAAATTGAATATATTATAATATATACCTATTTAATATATTCTTTTTTCTAAAAAATTTACTTAAATTGAAATTACAATGAAAGGGGTATTCAACAATTTTAAAACAAATAAAACCTAAATAGCCTGGTTTAAAAACAAAATCAAATTAATTTGAATACATTATGTCATTTTATTAATTTAACAATTAATTTCTGCTCCATCAGTTAAAATAATTTTCTGGATTTTAAAATGAAAAATAATAACAAAAAATGTTTTTTTTGTTTCTTTTTATTTTCATAAAATATATTTTATAAACATATATGGCTTAATTTTTCTTTAAATCCGTTTTTTGAATAAAAAGAACTGAAAAAATGACTTTTCAAATACCAAATTTAAATATGTATCAATATATCAAAAACCATAAACTCACTTCCGATATTTTCTTTTGGATAAATATATATATATTTATATATATTATCTATAAATATAGAAGGTTCAATTTCAATTAATAATTCATTAATTGAATTATTTGATTGAATATATTTTTATATTTTAATTTTTTATTTTAATAAATTAATTTTAAAATTGAATAAATTAGTAGTTTTTATTTTCCGATATTTTTTATTCTTATAATATATATATATATATTATCTTATAAGGAATATTCGCATCAAGATAAATTGGTTCATACTTTTTTAACTATATATTGCAAAAAGATAAAAAAAAGAAAATGGAAATTTATGGTCTATAAAATTTTATTCAAAAATTTTAAATCAAGAAAAATAAATAATTTTAAAAAAAAAAATGTCCAACAAAATATTTCTAATTTTTAAATTATTTGAAAAATTTGAAGGATCAAATACTTCTTTAAAAATTTTTTTAAAAGTCTTTGAAAAGTATAAAATAATGTTGAAACGTTAAAATTGATTTAACAAATAATTACAAAAGACAAAATGGGTAAAAAAATTTATAAATTATAAAATCAGAAAAAAAAACAAAAATAGTTAAACCAACTCATTAAAAATTTTCGAATGTTATTCATTTTTTCATGTTTGCAAAAAATAAATTCAAATGACACCATTATTTACTATATAAGCAAATTCCTGAATTTCAAAAGATGGATTCAGTTTATGTTTAGGAAAACATTTTTTAATTTTTAAATTCAAAACTTATATACATGATTAAATTTGATTGAAAAACATTTAAATAATCCAAAATTCATTTTTTTTTTGAATAAAATTATATTATTTTAAACATGGTATTGGAATGCCAGTCCAATTTTAAATTATCAAACAATTTAATTATGTAATAATTTGCCTTTTTATTTATAAACATCTAAAATCCGATCACAAACAAAATTTATAATCTGTAATTTTAAAAAAGATTTTGAAAAGATGTCATTTTTTTATGCTGGAGATATATTTAATTTAAAAAATTTTGTTAAAGTATAATGTTAAAAGAAAACGTGTTTTTTATTTTATTTCTGATAAATTCTCAATTATTTTACAAGATTAAATAAATTAATTATACTCAAACTGGCATTGAAAAATTATTATATTTAAAAAAAAAAAGATTTCTATCAAGATTTTGATTTGGAAACGATTCAAAAAATTTTCCAATTTAAAACACACCTAAATTTTTTTTTTCACAAGAAATATATTTTATAAATTGAAAAATCATATAAAAAAAATTATTAATTGACGAAAGCAAAAAATTTTTTAAAACTTTATATGTATATTTTCAATGAAAGAAAATTTTCTCATTAAATTTTCTTACTCATTTTTCAAAAAATGGCATTCTTCATTTGTCCATTCGTTCTGAAATTTGAATGGGAAGGTAAAAGCTGTTTTTATATTTCTAATAACTAAAAATCGTTGAAAATTAAAACCTTAAACAAAAAAATATTTTTCTATGTTTGAGTTCGATTTAAATTCAAAAGATATAAAAAAAAAACGTTTCCGACTGGAAAACTAATCTTTTCACCATTTAATTTATTACAACCTTTCTATAAAAAATAATTTGTCTTTTTAAATCTTCAAAATTTTTTAAAAGTTTATTTTTTGTATTTCTTTATGTTTGTCTTAATAAAAATTCAAACAATTTTACAAAAAAATAATTTCATTAAGATTGGTTTCGAATAATGTTTCATCAACATAAATCATTCATAATTTTTTAAATCAACGTTCAATGGATGAATTAGAATTTTTCAAATCAATGACCATGGATAAAACAATGAATTAGTTCTGTATTAATAACTTTACTTTTTTTTTTAAAAAATTTCTAAAAACTAATTGAATGAAACTCTTATATCAATTAATTGTATTAAAATAAAAAACAAAACAAAAATAAATTAACATTTTCGTGAACAAATGGAAATATTTAAAAAATTCTTGTGATCTAAAATCATGTATATTTTTGTATAAATTATAAAAAAATGGAATCATCTCTATCAGAATTTTTTAATTCAAATCTGAAACATGTTTCACAAATTGAATTTTTGAATGAATGTAAAATAATAAAATCCTCATTTTTTCAAATAAAAGTTTAAAAAAATTTTTCAAAAACGGTAAAAAACAAACAAATATAATGCCATTATAGTTAAATTGTTATTTAATGGAAATTATTTCATTTTTTTCCAATTTTTAATAAAAAAAACCTTTTTTGACTCAAAGTTTTAAGAATTTAACTAAAATTTTTTTAAATTTTCCGTTTATTCTTGATATAAAATAAAGAAAAAAATTTAAAAAAAAATACAAATTTATTTTGATAGAATTAAATTATTCTTTTTCCATTTGCATTTATACGTGTGTATAAAAAAAATTGAATTTATAACTTATTTTTTATGAACATATTTTTATGTTTATAAGATTTAGAAATTTTATCTTTTTTTTTTTTTAATTTTTGGATTTTTTATTTTTAATGATTTATATATTTTTTTTTAAATTCTTCATTTTTTAATAAAATATAAAATTTTCAAAAAAAAATTTTATAAAAATGTTGTAAATAAATTTTTGATTTTTAATTGTTTCAATTTTTTTTTAAATGGAATAAACAGAAACAAAAATCATTTAAAAAATTTTCCATTAATTAAAAAAAAAAAACTACGTAAAAAATTCATTTTCAAAAAATTAAAATTTAAAAAAAAAGGGAATATTCATTTTTTTTTTTTTGCATTAAAAAATATTTTTTTTAATAAAAAATTAAATTTTTAAAGTTTGAAATTTTCTTTTTTGACAAAAAATTTCCTTTATAATTTATAAAATTATTCTGTCCGAATTTTGAATAAAGAAAACAAGTGACCAAATGTTACATTTAATTACAGATTCAATCAACAATGTATTTTCCCTGATTATCTATGACTTTCCTTCCATCTATTAACAAGCTTACTAATTCCATTACTGTAAAATTCTTTTGGCTTTGATTCGAAGAACTCACAAATGTCAGTTTTAACCTCTTCCTGTGTTACAAAAGCTGTTTCTTCCAAATGATTCTGTAAGCTACGAAACAAATGGTAGTCTGAAGGAGCAAGATCGGGAGAATAAGGTGGATGAGGAATTTTCTCCCAACCAAGTTCTTCGATCTTTTGTGACGTGATTCTTGCTGTGTGGGGTCGCGCATTGTCCTGATGAAACATCACCTCTTTTTCGATTCACTAGAGCAGGTCTTTTTTTTCAAAAGCTTGGTTCAAACGCTCTAATTGCTGACAGTATATTTGAGCATTAATTGTTGCATTAGGTGGTAAGAATTCAAAGTGGATTATTCCTTGGCGATCCCACCAGATTGAAAGAAGAACCTTTTGCCCATGAAGTTCCCTTCTCGGCTGTGGCTGGGGTCCTTCCCTTTTACCAAGCCACTGTCTACGACGCTTAACATTTCGATAAAAGATCCATTTTTCGTCGCCAGTCACAAGTCTATCCAAAAAAAGGTGAAACAAGTTGGCGAGAATGGAGAGAAGAGCAGATGTCAACTCAGGATTTGAGGTTGTTTTCAGACAATTCATGAGGCACCCATTTTCCAAGTTTAGGAACTTTTCCAAGTTGTTGAAGATGACGATGAACAGTTGTATGGTTTGAACTGAGAACCACTGCCAATTCCTCAACTGATAAAGCAGGATTTTCTTCAAGGGCTGCTTCAAGAAGCTTTTCATCAAACTCAACTGGACGTCCGGTTCGATCTTCATCTTCAAGGGTGAAATCTCCACCTCTGAATTTTGCAAACCATCTTCTGCAAGTTCTTTCATTCACACATTCCTCTCCATAAACTGAGTGAATGTTTCTAGCCGCTTCGGCTGCTGAGTTTCCTTTCTTGAACTCATAAAGCATTATGTGCCTCAAATGATTCTTGGGTACTTCCATGTTAGCAGGGTTTTAATCAAACAAAATTTAATTTTATTGTTCTCTGAAATAAAATTTGATCAGTTTAAATGCATCTAAACATAAAAATAATGTTCAGCTCCATTAGACATTATAAAATACTCTTTAAATTTCGTTCATTTTAACAAAAAGTTAAAATTCGGACAGAACTTATGGGATGACCTGATATATATATATATATATATATATATATATAAATATATATATATTTTCATTCATTTAATTAAAAAAATTTTTTTTTGAAATGTTTTGTAAAAAAAATTTTAAAAATAATTCATAAATTTCTTTCAAAATAAAATTTTTTATTTTCATTAAAAACATTTTATTTATATATATTTTTTTATAAAAAATTATAAATTTTTTATATATCATATTAATTTTTTAATATTTTTAAATAATATTATCATTTTTGAATTAATTTAAATTCAGTTTTGGAAAATAAAAATTTTTGTTTTTAAAATAATTCCATATTATTAAATATTTATTTTTAATTGAGAATACTTGGATTTAAAAAATAAAAAAAAAAATACAAAATTTTCCTATGCAAAAAACATCTTAACTTTTATTTTTTTTTCGTTCCCATTTCTCAAATTTAAATCTAATGTTTAATTCATTCTTGAAGGACACCAAAAAATTTCTTGATTTAATTTTCATAATTTATTTTAATTATTTTTACTATTGTTTGTATTTATTTAAAATTTTTTGTTTTATTTTTATTCCATATTTTATTGTTTTATATTATCTATTTGATTAAATTTTAACTATTTTTTATTTTCTTTATTATTTATAATTCCACATCTTTTTATAATTAACTATAAATGATTAAAAATTTTGTGAACTTTTTTTTAACAAAATTTTCAAAAGGTCAATATATGAATTTTATGGAACATTTTAATAATGTTTTTGATATCAAGAAAACTGATTTTTTTATTGGAAAAATGAAAATAATTTTGTCGACTCCAAATATCTTTTTCAAATCATTTTTTTTTAGAAATAAGTTCAAAAATTTTTTTATGTTCAAATCACAAAAATATAAAAATTTCATTTTTGAAAATATTTTTTTTTTTTATAATCTGTTATTTTGAAAAATTTTATTTTAAATGATAAATGATTTAAATAGTTTTTATTTATTTTATAAAAATTTTATTATTAAATATTTTATTTTTTTTTATATTTATAATTTATTAATCCTCTTAAAAGGCCAAAATTCCAGTCTAATCCATTAAATTATTTTACAATATTCATGATTTATAAAACCTATAGAAATTCATAAAATTTGAAATTAAAAAATTATTGGTTTTGAATTGGAAAAATTTCTATTTAAAAGAATTTTTTTTTAAATATATAAAAAAATTTTTTCAGAATGTTCAAATATAATTTAAATTTTTAAACATAATGTATTCTATAAATTTATATAAAATATATATATATATATTATAAATATATATATATATTATAAATATAAAATATATTTATTTTTGCATTTAACCCATTTTTACAAAATATATAATTTGAAAATTAATTTGTTTGTTTTTAAATTTTTTAAATAATTTTGATTTATATTAATAATTTTTCATCACAACATTAAGAATTTTGTCTATTTTATGTATTTATATGAATATATGTCTATATTTTTATATTCTTTTTTTGATTATTTTATTTATTTCGAATATTTATTTTTTGTTTTATTAAATTTTGTAAATATCATTTATATATTTTATTTTTCATTTATGATTTATATAAATCTATATATATGTAATATATTTAATATAATAAAAATTTGAAAATATATATAAACATATTAAAAGAAATTAAATAAAATTTTTTTTAAATTTTTAACAATTATATATAATAAATGTTTTATTTTTTTAATTTCGTTTTCATTTATATTTAAAAATAAAAATATTAAATAAATTTATTTCAAATGTCTTTTTTTTTATTTTATATTTTTTTATATCTATATTACATTAAATAAAAACAAACTTTTAAATCCAAATCTTAATATTTTATTTATATGTAAATTCTTTTTGATTTTTGAAATTGGAAATTTTTAAAAATTTATATATTCATTTTATATATTAAATATTTTCAGGAAAATTTTTCGTCTAACATTTGTTAAATATTTTTTAATTCATATCTATTTATTTTATATAAATCTTTTTTTTAATTTTTTTTATTATAATTTTTATTATAAATCCCAATATAAAAAAATTTCAAGATTTAAAATAAATCTTCTTTCTTCAAAAAAATTAATAAAAAACATTTTTTTATAAAGTATTTAATTTTATAATTCATTATCTATATTGAAAAATTTATTATAATTAAAAAATTTGTAAAAAAACATTTTAATCAAAAAATTTTTATTATTTCTATGATTTTTTATAATTTATATTTATTAATTTTGAATTTTAAATTTCATTTTATTTAGGAAAAATTTATTTTTTTTAATCATATAAAAAAAATGTTAAAAAAATTTTTAAATAAATTTTTCTATATATAAATAAAAATAAATTACATAAAAATTATTGCAAATTTTCTTTTAAATGCCTTTGAATAATGATTCAAAATTTTGGTTTTTAATTTTAAAATTAAAATGAAATATATTCAAAACAACTTCATTTTTTGAACAAATTTTTATTTTATCATTTTGGTCAAGAATGCAACTCTTTTTTCGAAATCCAAAAAAACACATTTTATTCTAAGATAAAAAAAATTAAAATAGTTTCATTTAATTTTTTTAAAAAAGTTTCAAAAGTTTTTTTTTATTTTTTCAAATTTGATCTTTAAATTTTTGTGAATTAAATAAGTAATTATAAAATATCTAAATGAATAAAATTTATTATATTAAAAATATTCAAAAATTTTATTTCAAATCTTCAAAAAATTTTTTCAAACTTTTTAATTATTTAAAAGATCGAATGAATTAAAAAAGAAAAAACTTGTAAAGATTTTTTGATCATAAAAGATCATTTGGTTAAATATAAAAAATTTGATTTTAAATATATAATATTAAAATTCTATATTTATAAAATTTAAAAATCATGATTTTAAATATAACAAAAATACTATCAAAGGTTTGAAACGAAATTTAAATCTAATAATGAACAAAGATAAACTATTCTAGTTTTTTCAAAAATATATTATAAATAAAAAATAATTTGATTTTCTGATATTTTTTAAAATTTTTTAGGATAAAATTTTTTTTAATTTGTATTAAAAAGAATATAAGCAGTAGAAAATAAAATAAAAAAAAAAACATATATATATGAAAATATGTTTAAAAACAAATTGCCTATATATATATTTATATAATATTAATATATAAATATATATGAAATATATATAAAATACAGTTTAAAAAATATAATATATTTAAATTGATTATAATATAAAAAAACTTGAAAAATATCAATTTATAAATATATTTTAATATTTTCCTTATAAAATATTTATATATACATTTATATATATATTTTTTTATTTAATATTTTATGTTTTCTGATATTTATATAGTCTGAAATATTTTATTTATAAAAATTAAATGTTTTTAAATATTTATTTTTTATTCAATTTCAAAAATCATATATTTTAATAAATTAAAATTAAACATTTATTATATTATGTATATTTCTTTTAAATTCTTTCCATATTGCAAAAAATATTCACAAAATGAAATTTTTTGGCAAAAATTAAATATATTTATTTGTTTTTTATTTTTGAATTTATTGTTAAGAATTTTTTTTGTGTCCCATCTATTTTATGTTTATCTAAATGATATATTTTTTATATTTTTTTCTTAAAACCCATTTTTTAAAATTGTTTTTCACAAATTATATTTGAAATATTTTCTTTCCACAAAAAAAAACCTATGGAATTTTTGTGTTTGAAAGTTTTTTAATTTAACAATTTTCTGATTTTTATATATTCATTATATATTTCAAATATTTGATTTGTTTTTTTTGTGTGTTTAAATATATGTGTATATTTCATTATTTTTTATATATTATTTTTGTATGATTTATTTATATATATTGTTAAATGTATTTATATATAAATATATCAATAATATTTTTTTATATATTTCCATATATATATATATGTATATAATATTTATATTTCAATTTTTTATATCATTATACGTAAAATTTATATATATATTTATATATTTTTATATATATATAAAATTCATATATTTATATATATATATTGTGTATATATATATATATATATATATGATTATATATATATAAATATATTTAATACTATTTTCAAATGTTACAACTTATTTTATAAGATGGGTCAAATATTATTTATTTATATAATATATAACTTATTTATTTTCTATAAATAAATAAAAGAAAAAATATATATGTATATATATAAACAGATATATTTATATATATTTAGAGAAATAAAAATGACTATATTTTGTATATATATAAATATATTAATTATAAATAATGAAATGAATATTACAATATTTTTGTTATATATTAAACGTATTATTTTAGAAATTAAATGGAATGCAGATTCTCATTTAGATGCAAATTTAATGAAAATTTATTGTTATATATTTTAATTTTTCATGTTATCATAAATTTTAAAATTTTAAAAATTCAAAAATAAGTCAAAATATTTTTACATCTATATTATATATATAATATATAGTTTGTAAATATATATTTTTATATATAAATATACAAAAAATGTCTTTACATTGACTATATATATATATATATTCTTCGTTTAAAAATGAAAAAATATAAAAATTAAAATCTCAACTCATATATATGTAATTTTATTCAGTCGAATTTATGTAATAAAAAAATGCATGAAATATGATGAATAAAATATAAACAATAAAATATCTTTAGAAAAGATGTTTATTTAATTCAATATATAAATATGTCTGATTTATTTATCTATAATTATGTACATCAAGTTCTATCTTGTAAAAATATTATGTGTATGTTTATATATTTAAAAATGAAATATATATGTATGTATATATATATGTATATATAGCCTTATTCTTAATATATATATATTGTTATATATATTTGAATAAATGTATTATATATATATATATATATATATAAATAATATATATATATATAAAATTCAATATATTTGAATATATATATTAATTTATATATATATATATTTGTATATAAATTTACACACAAATATGTATATATATATTTTATAATTTATGTATAACTTACTTATATATATATAAATATATGTCGAACTCTATATATGTCATGCATATATGGTTCTATGTGATATGTATATATATATATATATGTACATATATATATATAAATAGCCTATATATAAATATGATTTATATAGATATATGAAAAGTACTATATATAATGCAAATATAATAAAATATCTATGTTATATATGTAAAAAGCTATATAAAACTATAAAAATATATATATACATATATATATATATTAGATATATGTATATATATATATATATATACATGTATGGCTATATGTGTCTATATATATATATATATATATGGTATATTATATTATATATATATATATATAGATAATCTGTGTATACATGTATATATATATACATGCTATATGTATATATATATATGTATACATGAATGTATATGCTATCATATATTTATACATTTATGTATATATATACCTGTATGTATGTGTGTAAATATATATATATGTGTATATGTATTTATACCTGTATGTGTGCATAAATATATACATGTATATATGTGTGCATGTATTTAGGCTCTCTGTATGTGTGTGTATATAGTTATGTATGTATTGAAGGGTGTATATTTATATATATATATATATATATATATGTATGTGTATATGTATGTCTGTATGCGTATATGCATGTGCATATATATAATATGTGTATGTATGTCTGTATGCGTATATGCATGTGCATATATATAATATGTGTATATATGAATGTATGCATGTATGTGTACATATATATGTATACATTTATGTATATATGTATATGTATGTGTACATATATATATATATATATATTTATATTTATGTAAATATATATATATGTATATATACATATATGTATGTATGTTGTATATATATATATATATATATATATATATATATATATATATATATATATATATATACACCTGTATGTATGTGAACATATGTATTCATAGCTGTATGTACGTATACATATACCTGTGGCTCTGTGCATACATAAATGTTTGTATGTGTGTGTATGTATATATTTATATGTATTTAAATATATGTATATTGAAAGTAAATCTACAATTTATTTTTAATGGAATATTTTCCTAGTGGCATATAAGGTAAAACGTTGGTGTAAAGGATTTATATATGCAATGCATGTACTTACTGCCTCAACTTTTATAGGATAAATAGTTTTTTATTAATATATTAGTACCGACATTTTTTTAAAGATGTGTAAGTCCTTAAAGTAACCGCTACTAAGTCTTTTACGTCAAGAAAGCTCTTGAGAATCGAGCAAGGAAAGATGAAAATGTAGTCGATTTATTTCTTTCCTCTTCCATTCCCTTTGAAGACGATGCATGTAAGAAAAACAACAGAAAATAAGTAAATATCAAAGACAGAGGAATTCTGAATTTTTGTTGCTCGCCTTTCAGTCTTATTAAGACATATTATATCTCCCAAATAACAATGAGAAGACATATTAATATATATATATATATATTTTCCTATATATATATATATCTAATGTCTTTTATATATATATATATATAACATATATATATATATCCCCATTATCTTCTATATATATAAATATATATAAGTATATATATATATATATATATATATATATATATATATATATATATGTCATCTTTAAAGTCATATAAATATATATATATATATATATATATATATATATATATATAATATATATATATATATATATATATATCTAATATATATATATATATATATTTATTTTTATTTATTTTTAACCATATCCTTATAGGAAATCAATATATCATATGTTTTTCCCATATTTTATATATTTTATTTGTACGAAAATTGCCATCAATTCATACAATTTAACTTTTTTTACCATTGCTTGTAATGTATGGAATTCGAAATCGTCTCGTTGCCAATCATGGCTAGGTAGTACAATACGCTCTGTTATTTAACCCATAGATGTGGGGAAGAAATGGATTAATGTATTTCCCATTAGTACATGTGCGAAAGTGTATGTTATGAACTTGACTGGAATTTGAATTCGTCTGTTTGTCAACTCCGGCTAGGAATCCTGTTACTTTTCTGTCTGTCTGCATTTGATCTCGTCTCTTATGCTTTCTGTCTTTCTGCATTTGATCCCGTCTCGTATGCTTTCTGTCTGCCTGAATTTGATCCCGTTTCTCTTCTCTCTCTGCATTTGATCTCGTCTCTTATGCTTTCTGTCTGTCTGCGTTTGAACTCGTCTGTTATGCTTTCTGTCTGTCTGCATTTGATCCCGTCTCTTATTCTTTCTGTCTGTCTGCATTTGATCTCGGTTGTCATGCTTTCTGGCGTTCTGAATTTCATCCAGACTCTTATGATTTCTGTCTGTCTTCATTTGATCCCGTCTCTTATCCTTTCTGTCTATTTGCATTTGATCCCGTCTCTTATTCTTTCTGTCTGTCTGCATTTGATCTCGTATCTCATGCTTTCTCTCTATTTGCATTTGATCCCGTCTCTTATGCTTTCTGTCTATTTGCATTTGATCCCGTCTCTTATTCTTTCTGTCTGTCTGCATTTGATCTCGTCTCTTACCCTTTCTGTCTGTCTGCGTTTGATCCCGTCTCGTATGCTTTCTGTCTGTCTGCATTTGATCCCGTATCTTTTCTGTCTCTGCATTTGATCTCGTCTCTTATGCATTCTGTTATGCTTTCTGTCTGTCTGCGTTTGAACTCGTCTGTTAAGCTTTCTGTCTGTCTGTCTGTCTGTCTGTCTGTCTGTCTGCATTTGATCTCGTCTCTTATGCTTTCTGCCTGTCTGCATTTGATCACGTCTCTTATTGTTTCTGTCTGTCTGCATTTGATCCCGTCTCTTATTCTTTCTGTCTGACTGCATTTTTTTTTCGTTTCATGCTTCCTGGCTTTCTGAATTTGATCCGGTCTCTTATGCTTTCTGTCTGTTTTCATTTGATCCCGTCTCGTATGCTTTCTGTCTGTCTGCATTAGATCCCGTTTTTTTTTCTCTGTCTGTCTGCATTTGATCTCGTCTCTCATGCTTTCTGGCTTTCTGAATTTGATCCCGTCTCTTATTCTTTCTGTCTGTCTGCATTTGGTCGCGTTTCTTTTCTGTCTCTGCATTTGATCTCGTCTCTTATGCTTTCTGTCTGTCTGCGTTTGAACCCGTCTGTTATGCTTTCTGTCTGTCTGTCTGCATTTGATCTCGTCTCTTATGCTTTCTGTCTGTATGCATTTGATCCCGACTCTTATGCTTTCTGTCTATTTGCATTTGATCCAGTCTCTTTTTCTTTCTGTCTGTCTGTATTTGATCCCGTCTCTTATTCTTTCTGTCTGTCTGCATTTGATCTCGTCTCATTCTTCCTGGCTTTCTGAATTTGATCCGGTCTCTTATGCTTTCTGTCTGTCTTCATTTGATCCCGTCTTGTATGATTTCTGTTTGTCTGCTTTTGATCCGTTTTTTTTCTGTCTGTCAGCATTAGATCCCGTCTCTTATTCTTTCTGTCTGCATTTGATCTCGTCTCATGCTTTCTGGCTATCTGTATTTGATCCCGTCTCTTATTCTTTCTGTCTGTCTTCATTTGATCCCGTCTCTTATGCTTTCTGTCTATTTGCTTTTGATCTCGTATCTCATGCTTTCTGGCTTTGTGCATTTCATCCCGTCTCTTATGCTTTCTGAATTTGATCCCGTCTTTTATGCTTTCTGTCTATTTGCATTTGATCTCGTCTCTTATGCTTTCTGTCTATTTGCATTTGATCCCGTTTCTTATTCTTTCTGTTTGTCTGCATTTGATCTCGTATGACATGCTGTCTGTCTATTTGCACTTGATCCGGTCTCTTATTCTTTCTGTCTGTCTGCATTTGATCCCGTTTCTTTTCTGTCTCTGCGTTTGATCCCGTCTCGTATGCTGTCTGTCTGTCTACATTTGATCCCGTTTCTTTTCTGTCTCTGCATTTGATCTCGTCTCTTATGCTTTCTGTCTGTCTGCGTTTGAAATTGTCTGTTATGCTTTCTGTCTGTCTGTGTGCATTTGATCTCCTCTCTTATGCTTTCTGTCTGTCTGCGTTTGAACCCGTCTGTTATGGTTTCTGTCTCTCTGTCTGCATTTGATCTCGTCTCTTATGTTTTCTGTCTGTCTGCATTTGATCCCGACTCTTATAATTTCTGTCTGTCTGCATTTGATCAAGTCTCTTATAATTTCTGTCTGTCTGCATTTGATCCAGTCTCTTATTCTTTCTGTCTGTCTGCATTTGATCTCGTCTTGTATGCTTTCTGTTTGTCTGCATTTGATCCCGTTTTTTTTCTGTCTGTCAGCATTAGATCCCGTCTCTTATTCTTTCTGTCTGCATTTGATCTCGTCTCTCATGCTTTCTGGCTTTCTGAATTTGATCCGGTCTCTCATGATTTCTGTCTCTCATTTGATCCCGTCTCTTATGCTTTCTGTCTGTCTGCATTTGATCCCGTCTCTTATGCTTTCTGTCTATTTGCTTTTGATCTCGTCTCTCATGCTTTCTGGCTTTCTGAATTTGATCCCGTCTCTTATTTTTTCTGTATTTGTTCCGGTTTCGTATTCTTTTTGTCTGTCTGCATTTAGTCCCGTCCCTTATTCTTTCATTCTGTTTGTCTGCATTTCATCCAGTCTTCCATACTTTTCTTTTACTTTATTTTGTCCCGTCCTTTATTCTTTCTGTCTGTCTACATTTGGTCCCATCTTTAATGCTTTCAATCTGTCTGCATTTGATCTCGTCTCTTTTCTGTCTGTTTTTCTGCATTTGATCCCGTCTCTTATTCTTTCTGTATTTATTCCCGACTCATATTCTTTTTGTTTGTCTGCATTTCGTCCCGTCTTTTACTCTTTGTGTCTGTCTTCATTTGATCCCGTCTTTTATTCTTTCCGTCTGCATTTGGTACCGTTCCTTATTTTTTCTGTCTGTCTGCATTTCGTCCAGTCTTTAATAATTTCTGTCTTCTTTTGTTCCCGTCTCTTATCCCGTCTCTCTGCATTTCGTCCCGTCTTTTATTCTTTTTGCCAGTCTGCTTTTGTCATATTCCCGCTTCTTTGTTGTATCTAGTTCCCCTCATAAGCATACGGTAGCGAGTATCTATCTTTCCATGAGCCAAATGAAACCAAAAATGGTCGAACGGAATGCGTTATCCGGGTTGTGTTGCTTTGTTATATTTCAGACCGTCTACGCTGCCTTTTGGGTGATGCTTTATCGTGCATTTTACAACCACTTTTCCAGAAACTCTATCACTATTTCCCTTACATATTTTCAGCCGTGCTATATTCATCAGTTCCTCCATTACAGGCGTTCTCATCTAGTATCCGCCATGTCAAGTTACACTGAGACAAATCATCCCTATTCATTTTTATTTATAAGTAGAAAGTCTTATTCAGTCAGCTTTTCCCGAGAACTACTATTTTCTTGAACAGACAACAAAGATGATGCTTTCCAGATCTCTATAATCTGAAACCTTTTAAGGGTCAGCCGGTATCTATCCTACATATCCCCATAATCTGAACTTCTTACCTCTTCTACTTCCATTCCCACAATGACAACTTTTCTGATGCCTGTTTGTAGGAGAGACTTTGTAAATCACAGATACAATAATTATAATGCTTTCGGACAATACTCCATAATATATATATATATATATATATATATATATATATATATATATATATATATATGTTGTTGGATCCCGCGTGAAAAATAGGTATCCAATAAATGACAAACGCAAGTATTTAAGCTAAGAAATTAAATGTATTTACACAAAATACAAAAAGGTAATGCTGTTAGTAAAATCCAGGAACACGGTTAGTAGAAAATACAGATAGATATATACAGTCTCAAAGTAGGACTTCCTTAGTGTCTACGTGCTTGTAACTGACTTCTACAAGAGGTTACTTCACTCCATCCGACTACCGACACTCACAGACGACTCCGGTACGACTCATCTTCTCTGCCTGACTGTGGCAGCAGGACGAGTCCATTATATCCGAAAAGGGTGGACCCCATTATATATATATATATATATATATATATATATATATATATATATATATATATATATATATATATATATATATATATATATATATATATATATATATATATATATATATATTATATTCGTTTCGTTGGGCACCTCGAGGTGGTGTAATGCTTAGCAAGCTTGTCTCGCTAGAACAATTACGACTGAGTAGTAAGTTCGATCCTCACTGGGTGCCACATACTTTCGGCCTTGTGCCACATCTAAGCTACGCTTGGAAAATCACCAGGCATCTCGAGATGGTGTAATGTTTAGCAAGCTTGTCTCGCTAGAACAATTACAACTGAGTAGTGAGTTCGTTCCTCACCGGGTGCCCCTTACTTTCGGCCTTGTGCCACGTCCAAGCTACGCTTGGAAAATCACTATATATCTTTCCGTTACCCGTCTCGTGATCTAATTATTTCAAGATGATGTCGACTGTGCTTGCTCTCTGGCGATCCGTGTTCAAACCTAAGTGTCGGCAGCGACACTTTATTCCTATATGACAACATTTAGTATGCCTCTGACTTGAGTGAATTTTTGTCTTCGTATTGGATGAACGATAATAAAAAAAAAAGCATCGGCCATACAACATCCTTTTTAATCATTTCACCCCAAACAAGGCAATAAAGCCACTAAGACGGAATCGGGTGTGTGGAAGTACTGAGTGTGAAAGAATATGAGAAAAAGATATTATTATTAATGAGAGAGAACAATAAAAGTCCAAGAATTAAGAAGCCAGAAGATAGCGATGTAAATCTTTGAAGATCAAAGTTGATTGGAAAGCAAGAAGCCGGAAGAGAGTTCCACAAGCGAGAAGTGCAAGAAAAGAGACTATTAGCATAGAACTTACGGTTACATGTAACCATTTCACCTGTAAAAAATGATGATATATTTTGATCTGAATAGTTTTTGTTTTATTTCTGAAGCTGTCAATAAGTTTAATAGAGTGCTTATTGAACAATCTTTAATATTGCTTAGATGATTAGACACATAACCCACTGGTTATAGTAGGGGAAACATTTTGTTCTTCAAGGCAGTTTAAAGAGTAAGGAGATCCACTTGTCATTAATCATTTCCAGTATCATGTAACAAGTAACACTGGGTTATATGATACAAGCAGAAGAAAATAATCTTTAACTAATCCTTCTACCAGACAGTGTAGTGTGCCATCATCAAGATACTTGGAAATGGGACAAATTTCAGGGAAAAGTGAGGTTGGGTATTAATGTAAAATGACTGAAATTAACCTCAGCTACAATTTTAACTAAATTCTCAAATTTTATTTTCCATCTTTATAACATTCGTCAGAGTTAGGAGTTGCAAAGCCCAATTGGGAACAATTTTGGTAGGCTCAGGTTTGTGTGTACTTGATCAGGTGAGAGTAAAATATTCTAACACAGAGTTCCCTTAGGTGCAGGACCAAGCTTGAAGCAATTGCTCCAATTAGCCCAAGGCTGGTTCTGCCTTGCCGCCAATTTTAATGCCTCCAAACTATTCTCTTTTAATCGTCTGCGAGAACCTTTTTTGTCCGCCATCAGTATGGCAGATGCTAACTTTCAGTATACTGACTCCTTACACCCTCTGCGGATAAAGTTTTCTGCTAACATGAAGAGAAAAGATTATATTGACAATGCTTCGTTTCATAAAGCTTTTCCTTTGCTAAGTAATTACCAAATAGAAGGTCCAAGAGCCACACAAGGTAGAGCGGTACTGAATGAGGATGCCATCGTTTGTCAGCTCGGGATATATGCTGATGAAACAATATTTACTCTTGTCTTCATTGTAAGTTTGATCGGTTCGATAACGTTAAACTGTCAGTTGATCCCCCAAAAATGACTGACAATCTGTTGTTAACCGGGGCAAGAAAGTGTTTTAGTAAACGAACCATTGCCAGTTAAAACATTAAACAACAAAAATAAAGATCAAATTGCAACTTTTGATTTGGAATTATCTGAACATTTTGTTCCCCTTATGTCGTTCCTTAAAATCGTCACCTCCGCTCCCAGACACACACCTAGTTTTCTAGTCCTTGCGTCGTCCGGACAATTCATAACTCAAAATCCGGTATCGCATAAGCTGCGGTCTTGTTTACGTCATATTGTAACTGGACGAGACAAAAAGCACGCACGCGTTTCGTCTACAGGGCAATGGGATCATCAAGACGAGGTGGAAATGTGTCGAATAAGGGTGAGGTGGTGCAGGCACAATCACACCTCGTCTGGACTGGAATGAATAGCAAGCCGAGGAGTAGCTGCAGGACGTCACGTAGCAAAATCCCAAGGCTTAATTTGTATTTCTCTATCGCTGAAAATTACTGTTAGCGAGTCTTCTTAGCAATTAGTTTTTTTTTTTTTTGTCAGTTTCAATAGTTAAACATTTTCGTCTGTTTTGTTAACTTTAGTTCTATTTATCAACCTACATTCAGTCAAAGCATTTTGTTATTCTTTTTGTCGGCATTTCATTTAGTCTTTTTTATTAGACTTATTTTCTCTCTGCTTTTCCCCCCCGGTTTGTGATTTTTTTTTTGTCGATCTGCTTTTGTTCCAAGTTTGTTATTTTTTTTGTCTACTTGTTATTTTTCTGCTTTTGTTCCGCATTTGTCATTTTTTTGTCTGACTGTCGACTTTCGTTCTGCGTCTGTTATTTTTTGTCTGTCTACTTTTCTTCTCTGTTAATTTTATTGACTGACGGTCTACTTTCGTTCGACGTTTGTTTTGTTTTTTTTTGCCTGAGTGTCTACCTTCGTTCGATGTTTGTCATTCTTTCTGAATGTCTGCTTTTGGTCCGCTTTTCTTGCTTTTTTTTTTTTCGTCTGACTGTCTACTTTCGTTCGACATTTGTTAAATTTCTTTTCCACTTTTTTTTTTTCTGTCTGTCTACTTTTGTTCTAGTCTGTTATTTCTTGTCTGTCGACCTTTGTTTTCAGTTAATTTTATTGACTTCGAACTTTTCAATTTTTTTTTTTTGTTCTAATGAATTCGATGTTTGTTATTTTTTCTGCTTTTGTTCCACTTTTGTCATTTTTTTTGTCTGTCTACTTTTGTTCTCCGTTTGTTATTTTTTTTTTTTATCTGAGTGTCTACTTTCATTCGATGTTTGCCATTTTTTTCTGATTGTCTGCTTTTGGTCTGCGTTTCTTTTCTTTTTTTAATTGTCTGACATTTCTCCTCTTTGTTATTGTTCGATTGTCTACTTTTGCTCTCTGTCTGATTGTCTGTTTTTGTCCCCTCTTTGTTATTGTTCGATTGTCTACTTTTCTTATCTGTTTGTTCTTGTCTGAGTGTCTGTTTTTGTCCCCTCTTTGTTCCTGTTTCATTGTCTGTTTTTGTCCCCTGTTTGTTATTGTTCGATTGTCTACTTGGCTTATCTGTTTGTTCTTGCTGATTGTCTGTTTTTGTCCCCTCTTTTTTATTGTTCGATTGTCTACTTTTCTTATCTGTTTGTTCTTGTCTGACTCTAAAATACTAAAATAATTTTTTTTTTTCTGAAACCCCTTTTTTTTTGCCATGTGCTACAATTAATACAATAAATATACCAAGGAGATGCCACCCATGGTAGCAGGTAAATCATTTGAAATTCTGCACTGAACAGAATGGATCAAGGTGAACATCTTGTTAGTTTAAACCTTTTTTTTAACATTTGGGAAAGTAAAACAAACAAAAACCTAAACTGCTACGTTTTAAAAAAATAAACATTTTAATGATGGAATTAAAACAAATAAAACAAATAAATATTTTACAAGATAATCTTGCAGAAAAACTTTCTTTTGTACTGCAAAAATACTGAATGAAAATTTCAATAAAATAAAATACTGAAACAAAAATACTTAAAAAAAAGAATTAAACAAAATGAAAAATGCAGAAAAAAAAAAAAAAACTGAAAAGGAAATGCAAATTTTGGATAATGCAAAAAATTAAATATAACTGGAAAAACCTTGATAAAATGAAAAAAGAATGTTATTGGTCCTGAATGGCATCTCAAATATTTTCCTTGACTGCTGACTTTAAATACTGAACAAAAATACTGAATGAGGATCAACAAAATCCGAATGCTATAAGTTATTAAATACTGAATTGGGCTGAATGAGGATGCAGAATTATTAAATACTGACATATATTCTGCATTTTTAAAGGCCGAACAAAAATACTGAATTTGTCTGCAGAATTCGTAAATACTGAAAAAAAATACTGAACTGTGTGATGCAATTATTAAATATTAAACTTTATACTAAATGAATTCTTATTTTTTCCTGGACATAAATGGATTTGAGGATGAACATCCATTCCATACTGCCAAATACTGAATGAGGATAAATTATTAAATTTGAACAAAAAATACGAATGAAATTTAAAAGAATAAACATCTATTACAAAACATATTAAAACAATAAAACAAATAAAATATTTTGAAGATGGAATTTTAAATCCCAAAATACTGAATGATTTTAATTTTTTTAAATACTGAATTGCCTGCTTCAAAACTGAACAAAAATACAGAATCGCTATCAATTATTAAATACTTTCAAAAATACTTGCCTTCAAAATTATTAAATGCCGTGCTGATGTTTTGAGGATGCCTTGCTACTGCCTATAAAATACTTCACACTGCGAATTTTTTCTAAACTCTATACTAAACATTAAATGAGGCAGAAATTAAAATAACTAAACAAAATGAACACAAAACAATCAGCTTTAAAAAAATACTGAACAAATTACCGAATGAAAAAGAATGTTAACAACAAATGCTTTTAATGAGGATGGAACCCATTTCTCTGGAATCAGAATAAACGTTGAGTTTAAATAAAAATGACAAAATAATTGGATGTGCCATGCAGATTTAAATTTTTTCCCACTTGTGACGTGAAGAGTTAATTTATTAAATGCTATTCAAAAATCGTTAGTCAGAATTTAAATACTCTCACGCTGGCCAGATCTTCCTGATTCAAATGAGCCAGTTATAAATCTCAAATGGCCAGTAAAAATGTCCGTCTTAAATATTGAAAACTGCCGTAGAAGCATGAAAAAATCGATTATTTCCTATCGAAAATATTAAAATTTTCGGTCTTAAATTCCCGTGTAACCGTGTGCATATAAATTTTGGTGCAAATCCGTCGAAAATTGCATCCAAGATTTCATTAACACACACACACACACACACACAACCACACACAAACAACCAAACAACATTTTTTTTAAAGATAGAGATAAAGCAAGATAACATTTTCGGACTAAGGTTCTCGGCTGACAAAGTTGAAAAAATATATTGAGTCCATTTACATTGTTCGGACTGTTCTTCCATTGGGTCACTGACAGTTCAGTTTATAAAACATTGAAGTTGCTTTCAACATACCATTCAAATGAATGTTAATTTTATTATGATTCAGTTAAATATTTCAATTCGTTCCTGTCATCATTGGTCTGGTTTACAAGTTCGTGTTTAACGTTTTACTGATTGTTTACAGCATTCAACAGGAATAAGAACTTCCGGGATAAACTTAAACTTTAAATCAGATTAGCTTAAAAATATTTTTAATATGTCAAAAAATAATTTAAAATCATATTCACTTGAAAATATTTTTTAAATATACCAAAAATATTTTTTAAAAATATTCAAGGACACATGGCACAGTGGATAAAGACGTTAGTTAGATCCAGTGACAGTTCAATACCTGGTTAAGGCGGTGGAGAACTTAGAGAGGGCCATTAACAGGAGATAACTGATAACAGACATCCATTAGACATGGCACGTGGAACTAGAACAATTTATCCAAGTGAGCGAAATAAAGGGTTTAGTTCGACATTCCAACCACCTGAAGAAGGCTGGAGCGTACAACGGCTGAAACGTTGTAATAAATATGGCTACAAAGATGAGGACAATAGTCCGAATAATGTAAATAGTGTACATAATACCTCATCTCAGAAATATAGACAGATACTGAAAATATTGTTTGTTTAAAGAAAACTGAAATATAAATAATTACACTACAACAACTGGACAAAACAGCAAAGCGGGATCTCTTTGTGTCTGTCTTTAACTTAAAAATATTTTAATTAAAAAAATTCTCTGTTTGAAGAAAGTTAAAATAAAAATACGTACTGTATAAACAACTCGTAAATCATTATGCACCGGACGGAGGCACCAAACAAGCATGCAATCAGAGACTTTTGGTATTATATAGATTCGTGACGTTTCGGCCGTTGTACGGTAGATTGTTCTAGTTCCACATGCCATGCCTTTTCTGGATATCTCAGTTTCAGTTATTTCTCTTTAGTAACTCAACTCTCCAAGTTTTTGTTCATATCTCTGCTGTGGCCAGGTATTGAACTCCCAACTCTTTGGGTCAAGTCACTGGATCACTTCAACCAACGCTTTTATCCACTGGTCCTGAATATGACGATAAAGATAAGGACAACTGTATGAACAATGTAAATAGTATAAATAGCAAGAAATATACACATTATTTTAAAAGATTTTCAAAAAATCTTTGAAAAAGGAAAAATAAAAAAAAATAAAAAAAAATAACTCTGAAATTTTGGATAAGGCTGAAAATACTTTTTGAAAAAAAAAAAAAGGTTCAGCCACCTAAAAGAAATTTCGAAAAAAAATAATCACAGAACTACCGATGTCATGGGGACTTTTATAATTTTTTCTTTTATAACACTAATAACAGGTTTAGTTTCTTTTTAAGTATGTTTCATAGGAGTTAGCCAAAAATTATTTTTATAATTTTTATAATTATTTTTATAATATACAGTGTGTCCATAAAGTTCATGTGCACTTTAAAAATTTATAACTTTATTTTTATTTGCGATAGAAATAATCCGTAAAAAATGTTGTAAACTTTAAGATATCTAGTGTTAAGTATAGCTAAAATAACTAATGTGATTTCAGGCATTACTGTAAATCAGTTGGCAAATGTTTTCCGTCAACTGCAAAACCGTATTACCTTTTGTATTGCTAATGATGGAGGACGTGTGGAAACTTAAATAAAATTTCAATAAAACCTTAAAAAATATAGATTTACTTCTTTCTAATCCTTTTTACAAATTATTTCTATCGCAAATACAAATAAAGTTATAATTTTTTTAAAGTACACCCGAACTTTATGGACACCCTGGACAATAAAATATATATTATATTTAATATATTAATATATTAAATATTTACTATTATTAATACATTAATCATTATAAATAATAAAATTATTAATTAAATTGAATTATAAAATTATTAATTACTAGCAGTAGAGCCCGGCGTTGCCCGGGATGTAACAGTAAGAGATAGATCAAGTATCGAACATCATAAAGACTGAAAAATAAAATTGAAAAAGATTATTGTTTATTAGTTTGTTTTTTTTTACGAATTGGTCAAGCCCAAACAAAAACATTGTTTTCAATCGTTATGAGTCTACCGATTGAATAGAATTTTATTATAAACAATTGTCTTCTAAATGGAATTTTTAAAGCATTCTGAATGTAAAAATAAAGAAAAAAGTGTGCAAGACAATAAGAAACACTACCTGCCAAAAAAAAAAGTGAAGTTTTGTTGAAATCGGTTGAAAAATGTAGGAAGTCCGATCCCATATATAAACGAACACAGACACACACACATACAAACAGCCTGGGTTTTATTATAAGTATAACTCGATATGAGTTGTCCCCCTTCATTCTGGTGAGTGATGCCTCTTAATTGTGTTTTCAAATTGATTTTGTGCAAAAACAATTGTGTTTTTCTAATTTTTGGCGCTGTCAGAACCACCGCAAGGTAATTTTACGTAGTCCTGTAAAGTTTTGTTGAAATCGGTTGAAAAATGTAAGAAATCCGATCCAGTATATAAACGTACACACACACACACACACACACACAAACTGCGTTTTATAATAAGTAAGATTATATTAATTATTATCGTTATTATTAATTATTATTAAATTATTAATATATATTTAAATATTTAATATTGAACATATGTACACATCAAGTGCTCCAGACCAACTGCAATCTTCAGCTGAGAGGTGTGCTTCAGCAAAGTTTCGACCCATTAAGCTCAGTACCTCTCTACACTGTGGACATGCAACAGGTGGATGATGTTACGTTACAACCGGTCTATGTTGTTAGTTGGACGCGACTCGATAAGAAATTCCGGGTAATCAATGCACTGCCTTCCACCGCTTTCTCGTCACAAGATTTTATTACCTTATTCGGCTTTTAGATACCAGCACACTTGAGGAATCTCTTTAAGGAACCAGCAGGAAATCCTCTACAGTTAACCTCAAACGGCACCGGACTTCAGCCACCATTTCCTCATACCGAAACAGGCTTTCTTTCATGAGCCTCTCCAATTCCTTCTTCCCATGCCACCGTCAGATCGCCAAGCAACAGATGTTTCTTCTCGTTATCAATTAACACTAGATTTGGCCATAATAACCTCTTCTGGTGGCGAAGAATCAACCAACATTGTCCACTTCCTTGAGTCCTCCGACCTGGTCATCAGCCTTGTGTGGGTCACACCAATCTTCAGGAGGTATGTGAATTATATATGACTGCTTTGACGGATAATGAAAAATGTTTAATATCCTACGTGCTTTCAATGTGAAAAAGAACTGGAAATTGCAAAAATTTAAAATATGATCTCTGACACGTCATCATCTGATTTTGTGTCTTGCTAACTTAACAACACTGATAGAAGTTATTTCTCCAGCTGAGTTAAACTCCCCTATGTCGATAGCTGATTATCAAAACAATTTTCCTTGTTCGATTTTTCCACCATCCAATCTGGTTTTGTGCCTTGCTAACTTAACAACACTGATAGAAGTTATTTCTTAAGCCGAGTTAAAATAATCTATTTCGATAGTTGATTATCAAAACAATTTTCGTCGCTCGATTCCTCCACCATCCAATTTTGTGCCCTGCTAACTTTATATACCAGTGATAGAAGCCGAGGTAAAATTCACTATTTCGAAAACAACTTTCCAAAATGTAGTTTAAATTCGAAAGACTGTCTTAAAATTCCTTAGCAGACGTTAATTCTGAGTGACAAAACGTAGATGTTGTATTTCACGCATTGTTTTGCTGTTTGTAAACTAAATTCATCTTCTCTCATCGTCTTTCGTACACTCCATATTTTTAGCTTTTTGTAGACTAAATTCATCTTCTCTCACCGTCTTTCGTACACTCCATCTTATTTTTCTCAACTCCCGTCCTATGAACGCCGTGATTCCGCGTTAATTTCTTTTGCCAGCTTAAAATAAACAATATATAGCTTTCACACGAGACTCTTTTTACATACAGACGCCAATGAGATCATTTTTTTAACCACAGGCCCCACTGATCTCATGATCACATCTCACGTTATATAATCATCCTTCCATCTGGGCGGGTGTCGCTCTCTTTGCGATTTCCGCAGTGTTTGCGGCTGAGCCTCATGAGAACTTCTCCAATTTTCTTCATTCTCTAAATCCTCTTGAATCACTCTTAGGTCAAGAATTTGCCTTGGCATACCGTCCACCTCAACAATGTTGCGCGACTGTGCCCCGGTAACCATTCCTCTTGTCCATTTTGTCGTGCAGCGGGCTCCAGTTGGCTTGACCCAAACCTTCTCTCCAATCCGTATAGATTCAGGGCCGTCAGAGCGTGTTAAACATGGTGCAACTCTAGGATGTCTCCATTGGTATGTGTAAACTGCTCTGTGCGGCACAGTGTCTTCACGTTGGCCAGATTTAGGCGACATATTATACCAAAATACCGCTTCTGCAGGCAATATCCCTCCTCTCTCGGCAATGACTTTTATAGTTCGGTAGTTTCGTTCTACGATACCATTTCCACTAGGCCTGTACGCTGCTCTATAATATTGCCTAGTGTTCCACTTATCCAACATTGACCGAAAAACTTCCGAACGGAACGCTGCCCCATTGTCCTTGAGTACCTCTTCAACTGGTCCACGCTTGAAAAAAAATTCCTCCAGCTCCTTCGCAATGGTGTCTGCCGTTGCTGCTGGAATCTTCCTCCAAATGGCGAACCAGCCAGGGCCACAATCAACTATAGTCAGGGACATTTCACCTCTATAGTGCGTCACATCGATAGATAATCTGGTCCAATTGGTGTCTACTTGAATCTCTCCGAATTCGTGAACATTTGGCGACGGGTCGATTGATTGACAACGATCGCAGCTTCTAACCACCTTCTGTACAGTATCTCTTGACACCTCCGGGTAGACTTTCCGTACTAGATATAGTGTTCTATCCACTCCTACATGATGCAGTCCGTGCAACTCCTTGACTTCATCTCGGTCTGCACGGCACGTCGCTGTAATAGCTTTCTCTACTTTCAGCCAACTCTTTTTCACTCTGGTTAGAGCATCGGCCTTATTTCTATCAGAGAGCACGAACGTTACGCTCAATTTTAAATTAAATTCATCAATCATTTCCCTTAGAATCCCCAAACGTCGCATGATAATTCGCTCTGCCGCTCCTTTTGTACGGATCCTTTTTTCGTCTGTTATCGTAAGACTGATCCAACTGCGGACAGTAACCAAATCAGTTCGAATTTCAATCTCTTTTAGACCCCATTTTAATTCGAGGTTTACACCCTTTATCGTAGCATCCAACTCAGCAACGTTGATATGGTTGTAGTCACGTTTCTTTCTTAGCCACGCTGCATCTTCGACTATCGCACCATCGATCTCAATACATACACCAGTGGCCATACTGCTTGCGTCGCACCATACAACACCCTTTTCCATTTTGGGAACATGCCATCTCCCTCGAACCGGATCGTGGTGTCGAACTTTTTTCACAACTTCCCGTACCATACCGGTTGTTTCAATACCCACTATGTCTTCCCAATCGATTTCTTCTGCTCTTCTCTTCAAATAACTGCAGGTGATTCTAAGCCATCCAGCTATTGGGTAGTGGCCCACCATTTTTCCGCACGCAGAGAACAGTTCACGCCTGTTCATTTCCTCATGCACCTCAGGCAGGTCATTCCCTCTCGCAAATACCAGATCTCCTGCTTTATCCGTATGAAGCCGAAGACCCAACGCTGCTCCTCCTTCTAATGATTCTGGTGGCTTTGCTGTTAAGCCAAAGTTGTTAAGATGATTTACAAGGTCTGCCGCTGGTACCACTGTTTCATCCACTAGTATATCGTCAATATACGAATCTGTGTTTTTTCCGATGTGTTCCTCTACAGCCTTCTATCAGCGCTTCTATTGTTGGTAGTGTTCTGGTTTGCGCCATTGCTGATTTGAAGAGGTAACCGCCGGCGCACCGGTTGCCCCCTGATCTTTTCCTGTGGGCAGTGTTTTACATAATGTCCCTGCTTGCCGCATCCATAGCAAGTCACCTTGATTGGTTCAACAAGTGAGGATCCTTGCAGTTATAACATTTTCCACTAAACGGTTTGATCATTCTTGGTCTTCCATCACGCTGTTTAGGTTCTCGTTCTGCGACCGCTACTACTTCTGGTCTGGCTGTAAGCACCCTGGCACTTGAAATTATTTCACTGAGTTCTAGTTTCTTCACATTTGGCAACTGCTGTAGTGGCACCGAAATACTTTCCGGGAACCCATTGACAAACGTGAGCTTCACGATCTGCTCTTGTCCACTTCCTTCAAACCCTGCTAATTCCGCCAGTCGTTGTATTTTCGTTGCATACACATCAACGGCTTCGTCGCTCCATCGCGTCTTCACTAGTTTTGCATATGCAGAAAAAACTCCGTCCGTAAAGGCTGTTTTTAACTTAGCCTCTATTTTCTTTGCATCCCGATGATCTTCATCGGTCAATTAGAGATATAAGGCCAAGGCGTCTCCTTCTAAAAACAGAGACATAAAACTTGCGAGGTTGTGGATTTTTTGCAGTCTCGCTAACAATTTCACTTTCGCCAACCAGGCCATCAAATCACCTTCGCCACTAAATGTTTTCACCATATCGACAGTTACTTTTCGATTCCCCTCCATACCGTCACGGTGCTTTATATGTATAGGCCGAAATAGCTTGTAGTTTAAATTCGAAAGACTGTCTTAAAATTCCTTAGCAGACGTTAATTCTCAGTGACAAAACGTAGATGTTGTATTTCACGTATTGTTTTGCTGTTTTTAAACTAAATTCCTCTTCTCTCACCGTCTTTCGTACACTCCATATTTTTATCTTTTTTGTAGACTAAATTCCTCTTCTCTCACAGTCTTTCGTACACTCCATCTTATTTTTCTCAACTCCCGTCCTATGAACGCCGTGATTCCGCGTTAATTTCTTTTGCCAGCTTAAAATAAACAATATATAGCTTTTACACGAGACTCTTTTTACGTACAGACGCCAATGAGATCATTTTTTTAACCACACAAAACATCTTTCCTCGCCCCAAATATTCGTTGAAATTGATAAAATCTTTCGATTCAAACAATTTTAGTAAAGAAGAAAAGTTTTCTCAAGTCTAATAGCTGTTATCACTTTTTCCTGGATTGAGGGGGGTGTTTTCTTCCGAAACCCTTTTTTTAAGTAGTATGGAACGTAAATATCTTGATTGTGTTCTTATCGTTAACTTAGACGATAAACATTAAACAACTTATACCCTTGTCTTAACTGAAGAATTCCATTTAAGGGAGATAACTGATAATTCGCATTTCAGCTCCCATCATTTAGTACACATTTTCTTTTTTTTTTTTAATCTGATATTTTTAACAGTACTTCTAACAAGTGTAGAAGCACCTCTTTTTGTCAAGGAATCTGACAATTGTAATTTCCCATCCATGCAAAACACCGTTATTTCTCCTTCTCTGACACCATTTCTCTCAATCTTGGCCTGTCAATCCTTAATTATCTGTCACTAATAATGTTTGTTGTTCTCAAAGCACTAGTTAATGATCTATTGTATGTATAGAATTGTACTGGTGGCAATACAGCCATACCAAAAGAAGAGACGAAGAATTCTGTATCTGCAGCCTCACTTAGTGCCAAAGTTTCAGATACTAATAGACTTTTTTTTTACTCTATTCATCGTTTTAGTTGCCAGCTAATTGGTTCTACTGTAGTAGGATTAGGTAGTAGTAACACCATATGGAAATATGCACTTTCCTTTTCACTAAGAGAGTGACAAAGAAAACTTTATCTCTTTCCCTTCTATATTACGCATTACTTCCTTCCTTCTAGTGTTCCTATCCTCGGTAACTGACAGAACCCGGACATAGCTTATGTGGGTCAGTGAGCGTCATAAAAAAATCAGCCAATAACAACACGTCCCGCCAATAATCAAACGGAAATCACTGATGTGTCAGGCCCAATAAAAAAAAAAAAAAAAAAAACAAAACAAAAAAAAAAAAACGAAGAAGAAGTGGAAAATTTGTTCGATGGAGCAGTTCGAGACCCAAGGGTTGGAGATTCATGGGATATGTGAGTTTGACCGGATGTGCAACTCCAGAAAAAAAAGAAAAAGAAAAAAAGAAAAAGAAGAAGAAGAAAAAGAAGAAGAAGAAAAAGAAGAAAAAGAAAAGAAAAAAAGAAAAAGAAGAAGAAGAAGAAGAAGAAGAAGAAAGGATGAATTCAACAAATTAATTTCTGTCAGCCAAAGATACATGACTCTGTAAGAAATCTCAAACCACGAAACAACTAAGACGATAGTCACCCACTTTAACCAAAAAGAGTCAACAATAAAATGGTATTATAGACAGTAAATATGGCCTTTTTATTTATGTATTATCCCAACCTGTGTTTCTATATACCATATTACTTTCTTGCTCTCAACTTGAATAAAAACAACAATTTCACCTTGGGAAGACCCATCTTCCAGGCTAGAATGCTAAAATTCTCATTTCTTTTAAGATCATTCAAATTAGTAAATTTTAGTGCAATTTTCTTAGCTTTCAATCTAGTGCTTTGTTTGCCTCTTGTAGCATTTTCATAGTTGAATGTTTTCCTGTATTACTCATAACATACGTTTCATCGCTTATATTTGGTCTTGTTTGGGAAGCAATCCACATTATTTGTCAACTTAAGCGTTTTAAATCAGTTTTCTCTTTTTTTTCTGTCGAAAATTTCTTCGACTTAAGGGTAATCAGAGTCGGTCCGGCAGTAAGTGATTGCGAAACCCGCCTACACTCGTGTCCCAATTTTAAACAGGGATCAAATGATAGAAAGAAGAGCGCACAAAACAACTCTGTTTGCGTAAAGAAAGATACTGAAAGGAAGAGAAGGCAGACCTTAAATAACAAAGTGAAGACCTGCGCATCCCACCCTTCCGGCTACAAAATCCGTGTTCTGGTGTAGCTTTGCTTTGATAAACTAAAATCCGCCAACTACTTAGTTTCTACGTTCGACGACCGCCCCATAAGCGCAGATAATTTCACTTAATTTTCCACACTACTGCAGTCAATTTATTTGTCTTGTGGTTCGACTTTTAGCTATGGTAGTTGGTATTACTATGTAAATATACGATTCTTGTTTTATTTGCACTCCTTCTTTAGTTTGCACAACGTCTAGTCCTAGAAATTTAAATGATCCATTTTCATGCGGGCTGACCTTAAATATTATCTAGTTTTTCTATTATATGTTCATGAAAAAAGTCATTACCACAGAAGGCAAAATCATCCGCATGACTAACCAAAATTCCTACAAGTGACCCCTGTTTTATACCAATTGAATAAGGTGTAGCGGACCGTGTGTTTGTACGCGTTGTGCATGAACACGTGTATCTCCTGAAATAGGGCCCACTACAACTATAGCGGGCTCAAGATGAGTCCACCCCCCAAAAATGTAAAAGAAAATGTGAAAAAACAACAAAGACTGGTATATCATACTTATTATAAAACCCAGGTTGTGTGTGTGTGTGTGTGTGTGTGTGTGTGTGTGTGTGTGTGTGTGTGTGTTGTTTGTGTCTGTACGTTTATATATTGGATCGGATTTCCTACATTTTTCAACCGATTTCAACAAAACTTCACAGGACTACGTAAAATTACCTTGCAGTGGTTCTGACAGCGCCAAAAATTGGAAAAAACACAATTGTTTTTGCACAAAATCAATTTGAATCGATTAAGAGGCATCACGAGAATGAAAGGGGGACAACTCATATCGAGTTATACTTATTATAAAATCCAGGTTGTTTATGTGTGTGTCTGTGTTCGTTTATATATAGGATCGGATTTCCTACATTTTTCAACCAATTTCAACAAAATTTAACTTTTTTTGGCAGGTAGTGTTTCTTATTGTCTTGCACACTTTTTTCTTTATTTTACATTCAGAATGCTTTAAAATTCCATTTACAAGACAATTGTTTATAATAAAATTCTATTCAATCAGTAGACTCATAACGATTGAAAACAATGTTTTTGTTTGAGTTTGGGTTTGACCAATTCGTAAAAAAAAAAAAAAAAAACTTAATTAAGACATGCGTGTCCGTCAACCTTAAACAATAATCTTTGTCAATTTTATTTTTTCAGTCTTTATGATGGTTGATACTTGATCTATCTCTTACTGTTACATCCCATCCGCCGGGCTCTACTATCTAGTATATATATATATATATATATATATATATATATATATATATATATATATATATATATATATTAAAAAAAATATATACATACATATGCAAAATATATAAATATATATACATAGGTGCATACACAATACATGTATATTTTTTGAATAAAAATTCCAAGAGGATAGAATCTTTATGTATTAGACATCCGACAACATTCATATTTCTCTTACTTAAACCCCTTCCACTCACCTCTCCTAAAATTCTCTCTGTTAAGGTTTAATCTCCCTATATATATATATATATATATATATGTGTGTGTGTGTGTGTGTGTGTGTGTGTGTGTGTGTGTGTACAAACAGGTATATGTTCCTAACTGAAAATAAGGGTTACAATTAATAAAACATTTCTGAATGTATTTAATAAAATAAGAAAGTTTGTGGTCAAAGTATGCGTGAGTGTATGTTCGTACCTACATGCGTATGTGTGCATGCATATTTCATGGCGTTTCCCCTGCTGACCATGTTTGCCGTAGTCTTTGACTATGGAATCCAGTGAAGTCCGTAATGTCTTCAATATCAGAGGTTGGCAGTGAAGATTCGAAGAAAGTAGCGGCTGTTAATTCTTTAAGTCTTCGATATCAGGTTGGCAGTGAAGATATTTGGGGAGAAAAAACAAAATGACTGCCTTTATACACGTCGCATTGAATATTTTGAGCTTTCTGATTGGTTAACTCTTTTATTGGTGAACTATAAAATGAGTCAGCTCATTTTTTATTTATAGGGTACACTAGTACACATATATATCCCAAAAAATTCTAACATCCCCAGGAAAATCTATAGCGCCTCCGACACAAATATTTTAAAATTCCAATTTGATTTCACAAAATTATATTTTTTTGTGTTTTGCTGAAATATGAGAATCGGAAAAAAGAGACGATATTAGAAAACATTTTGAAATATATATATAGTAATTATTGATAGCTCCCCCAAGTTATGGTTTCAAAAAAGGGGAACATAACTTCATTTTTGTTTCCATTGTCGTACGAATGTATTGTTGTTATTTTACATTTGTAAGATCCATTTTTTTAAAACTGTTTTGTACCAAGATCTAGGTACTACATCATTCAGTCTGTAGATAAATCTTTCCAGACGTCAAACTTTGGTTTTTGGACAGACATCACGGAGTGAGCGTAGAAATACCTCTCTTTCCAAAGGATCCTCTTGTAGAAATGACCAATAGATTGTAATCTCCAGGACATCAAGGCTGCTGTAAAAAAAAAAAAATACCAAATTCATAGACACTCTCTTTTGAATTTTGCTTTTTCTAACAAAAAAGTTGCACTTTTTTTTATTCGTCATTTATGACTAATCTTGCTTTAGTTTTCTTTTTGCCATCTTTATATTTTTCAGATATTATCCAGCGAGAAGAGAGTGTGTCTGTATTTTTTTTGTTTGTTTTAAAGGAACGACTTCAAATACATTATTATCAATCAAGTTGTTCAGTTCTCTCCCCTTAGCATCCGCAACATCCTGGGACATTTCTTGATCCACGGTGAATAGTACAGCATTTTCTGAATAAGGTAGATTCTTCCAATCGTCAATATGTTCTCAATTAACAGATCTTGGTCCCCCCACCATTTGGACATTCACCCATTCCTTATATTTTCCACTTTGTTTAAACTGTATATATGGTGTTTCATTAAGACGGATAAATATCAATAATTTAGTAAATAAATCAAATGTCTATTGGTTCTGATTTATTTATTTCTCTATTGTATCATGTTATTTAAGTCTATTTATTTATTCTAATAAATATATTGGTGTATATATATTGACAATTTAAATATTTCTGAGGGGGGTAGCACTATGTATCGCATTTATATCAAAGTCTTGATCTCACGAGGTTTTTTAAGAACATGACTCGAGTACTTTTTTTTTAATCATTTCACGAGTACGCAAGGTGTTACAGGGAGTGAAAGTGAGAGAAAAGAGGAGGATTGAGGAAAGGACAAAAGATGAACAAGATTCAAAAAGATAGAAGATTGCGTTGCATTTAATTTTTTGAAGATTGTAGTTATCAGGAAAGCAAAAAAAAAAAAAAAATCAGAAAGTAGTTCCACAAGTGGGAAGTGAGATTATCTTATAATTTTTTGAATTAATTTTCATTGCATTTTAATGCATTTCAACACTTAAAGGGTGCGACCTATATGCCAATCTAGTCGTACGCTTGAATTTTATGTAGAATAATTACCAGGAAAAAAATTCGTCGGGCAGTTACCATGAAAATATTTCTAGAAAAGACAGAAAAAATATTACATCAGTGAAGAAAGTGACTGAAGTTCGATTGCCAACACCTGGCGTAATTTAAGCAAGTGGATGACAGAACGTGGTCTGGGGGAGGAAGCAGAGGGAAGAAACTTGTTGAGATTCGGCAAGGGAATTCAGGTGGAAAGCCATGATCACCTACGTCCTGGAAAGACATGGCACATGAAAAGAAAGAAAGATGTCCTTTGGGAGATTGTATCTCGAACATTAACAATCAACAAACAACATTAAATTCTTACATTGGTTACACATGCATCACACTCTCTCGTAGGTTGACTTGTCAGTTGTCAAAATTTAGTGCAATTTAGTGCACATATAGCTAAACATAGGACTAATTAGCAAAACAGTATTAACATAAGACAAATTCTAGTAGGTAGCACCAAAATTTTGTATAGGGTATAGTGCAAAGAAAAACTCCGAATTCTGGGGGCTGTTGCGATAAAAGACAAGTAGCCAACATTAAATAAGGTATCTTTCTCTAGAGGGGACCGTATACTGAAGTGTGTTTTAAAAATATACAGATAAAAATTTCAGTTTAACCCTTTATATGACGTCATTTTGAGAGACTTGTAATTGGTTCGATGAAATGTGAGACCATCGAAATTTAAAAAAAAAACAAAAAACAGTTACGTTAATATACAAAGAACAATCCTTGAAAAAGAATATAGCAACATTCGAAAGAATCCGGAAAGAAAATTATATAAAATAAGAATAAATATAAATTTAAACCGATGCCACAAAATACCAAATTTGGAATATTAAAAAAACTTAGATTAAAAAATATTGATAGATGTCTAGAACTTGTTGGTATATATATATATATATATATATATATATATATATATACTTTCATTCTCAATTCACTCTCGTGTGGTCATGTGTGACGTCATGAGATGCGGTGCGATTTTCGCTTCTAGCGTCTTATATGCGCGTGTTTATCGTTGCTTAGAGATCATCTATGTAAACAATGACAGACTATCATCACTGTCGTGTCCGTATATTGTTTAATATGTTTGTAATTTACATCTTTGATAATGGCTTAAGTAAGCCAAAGCTTAGATTATATTAAAAAATATGGATCAATATTGTGAATTTCTTTCTTCGTTTAATGATAATGTTATCAAACTTATCAGATGTTACGAAAAAAATTTACATAAAATAAATAGACAACACTTGTCTATATTATTTAATGAAACGTATATATATATATATATATATATATATATATATATTTAATTATATGTTTTAAAAAGAAATATAGTCTCTTAAAATTAAAAGTATTTAAATATTTTAAAATATTTAAATTAAAAAGTGAAAATTTTTAAATAAAAAATATTCTAACCTAAACAGCCCCCAATTTTTTTTAATTATACAAATAGAAAAAATGCCGCAAGAATTTTTGCCGTTAATAATAAAATTTAAAAAAAAATCCAGACGACATGCATTTAACGTTAAATTTAACGTTACATTTAATGTCAGAATTCGTTGAAAAATACATCCCCACCCATACCTAGACATAACCCCTTTTTCAAACGTAACTAATAACTGATACAACAAAAGTTAATAAAATGAACACACAACCACCCCTTGTCTGGGTGAATGGATTTCTCTGTATGTTTGGAAACTGTAAATTATTATTTTTGCCGTGCTTTTAAAACCCAGTAAATTTTAAAATCAGTTACTCCAAAATTCGCTTGAGGATGAAATGGAACACGCAACCACCCCTTGTGGTTCTTTAATTTAATTACAAAATTAAATTCGAAGCTTTTAGCTTCCATTTTTGAAAAATGGTTAGAATTGTGTAACGAAAAAAAAGCACATTTAAATCAGTTAATTTATAATATATATATATATATAAATAAATGTATATATATATATATATATATATATATATATATATATATATATGTATGTATGTATATATATGTATGTATGTATATATATATATATATATATATATATATATATATGTATATATATATATATATATATATTAAGAAATGGACAAGGTCCGACAATTTATTTATTAATGTCTTTAATATATATATATATATATATATATATATATATATATATATATATATATATATATATATATAGATAGATAGATAGATAGATAGATAAAAAGTTGTTTTCATTCATAGAATTTCCTATATCAGTATATTTCCTTCCTTCCTTCCCTGGCAATGAACTATGTAATTGGGAAATTTGAACGTACGATACGGAAAACACGTTTCATTCTGGTTGCGCCGGCCTCAAGTATGGAAGACTCTACAAGCAAAAATCGCAGTTACGATAAATAACACTGGGATGTGGCCTCACACACACACACACACACACACACACACACACATATATATATATATATGTGATGAATATATAGTTTTAAGGTGATGCTAAATTTATGGGTAAAATTACTCAATTTGCATAAATATAGAAGTGGACACACAGATCAACACCGAGTTTCATGTTTGAACGCAATGTTGACGTCTGTTGTATGTAGATGTTTAACTTAATTGATCCGATTAAGTGTTATTATGACTGTTATTTTTATTTTTTTCTCATTATTGCTTTTAATTATACCGCATTGTATTTAGTAGTAATACCGTGAAAAGTGATATGTTGTATGATACTTGATGTAAATTTTTAATGTGGTGGATTCTGTAATTAGTGCACTTTCAATATATTCCTGTATTGAAAGTGCCCTGATTTCACAATTCAGAATAATTTTAGCCTTAATAAATGACTTTCTCTGTTAATTAATTAAGACATTACTTAAAATGCAGTTTTAATTAAGAGAAAGTAAATTATTAGGGCGAAATAGTATTGAAAGTGCACTGATTTCCGAATCCTCCGAATGAGATCGGGAACAGACCCCAGAAAATTTTCCTCCATTTTATTTTCCTAACATAGTTCAAACTAAATTTAGGGATCATTGTGTATGCTGAAATAAGTATGCCAATTTTAATCAAATTTTAATATTACTAGCCAATATATGTAAGTGGACATAAAGATCAACAACAGACGGAGACAGTCTGTTTCATGCTTGAATGCAATCTTCAGGTTATCCGTTCATTTTCTTTACCACTCTTGCCTTTAATATATCTTGTGAGTATCAAATTTTCAAGCCCTGCTTCCTCATTATGTGTCCTAGAAATTTTGGCTCTTTCCGATGTATAAGTGTTCTTTGTTGTTGCTCACATTTTTGGTCCATGATATTCTCAGCATCCTTCTGTAGATCTACATTTATGTTGCCTCAAGTCTCCTCTGCATCTGTGAGAAAATGGTCCAATATTCACTGCCATATAGAAGGATTGGTATCACATAAACAGTTCAGCACTCATTTCTTTGTCTCTGACGAAAATTTCCTGTTTCTTAATTCTTTGCTTAGCTTCTGGAAGGCTTCATTGGCATCCCAATGTGTCTTCGGATTTCAATGTCATAATTTTCGTCCGCTGCTAAAACACTTCCCAGATATTTAAATTGTTGTACTTGCTTGATTTTGTTATCCCCAATTTGTAATTAGCCTGTTCGGCTGTCCCTTTTGCTAACAAATATGCATTCTGTTTTCTTGCAATTGAAGTTTAGTCCTTTCTTCTCGTTTTCTTTCACTACATTCTGTAGGAGTTCTTGCAGTTTCCTTTCTGTGTCTGCTATCAACACTGTGTCATCTGCATATCTTATGTTGTTAAGATTGTGGCCGCCAAAAAAGAATCCTAGTAGTTCTCTCAGAATCACCTCAGCGTATAGGTTGAATATGTCCGGTGAGAAGGCCCACCTTTGTCTTACACTCCCTTCTATTTTTGAATATTTACTGAACTCATTTTCTATCTGTGTGCCGGTTTTAGATTATTTTAATATCCTTTCTAAATATGTCAAGGCGCCTCTTTTTCTTCTTCTATGTACTGTCCCTTCAGAGTGTTGGCGATGATGGCTCTCCACAATTTCCTGTCTTTTGTAGCTCTTAATAAATACTGTCTTTTTGTTATCTCTCCTAAACCTTGGTTCCCTATCCATTTACTCAAGCTCATTCTTCTTCTTCTTCTGTGTACCGTGTCCCTTCAGTAAGTTGGCGATCATGGTTCTCCACAATTTCCTTAATAATGTTGTCCTTTTGCTATCTCTCTTAAACCTTGTTCTGCCATCCATTTACTCAAGCTCATTCCTCTATTATACGTTCCCATTTAGAACATAGCCAATCAGGATATAGGCGATCATGGCTCTCCACAATTTCCTGTCCTTTGTAGCTGTTAATAAATGTTGTCTTTTTGTTATCTCTTGTAAAGCTTATCCGCCAATCATTTAATCTAGCTCCTTAGTTGTTTTCCTGTCCCTCTTGCTTTCAATCTGCCCTGTGAGTGTTAAATTTTCCAAGCCCTTTTTACTCATTGTTTTCTAGAAATTTCAACTGTCTCTTCCTGATGTTAAGTATGTGTGTTATTTTCTACAGTGATTTTCACTTTATACAAAACCTGGGAGCCACTCGAGGTAGAGGGTTACAGAGTAAGAGGCGTAGTTTATGTGGATATGTGTGGTAGGTAATAGTTAACCCTAGATTTGAACAGTTTAAGATTGTAGTGATCGGGAAAACATCCTCAAAGCAATGGAGCATCTCATTATGCTAAAGTGGGATAGTCCATTGCTTGGGCTGTGATTGGTTGCTGGTACCTGAGTGGAAGTATTTCTATATAAATACCAGCTTGATTTCTCAGTTAGTTTGCAGGGTTTGTATTAAGTTACAACCTGCTTTATTTTTGTCTGCCCGCTGGACGCTAGCTGGGACTCTTACGCCGATAAGTGTTGTTTATTGTATTGTTATTCTACAGGTTACGCAGAGGAGTGGTTTGCAGGAAGAAGCTGTCCTTGTGGGAACTTATTTTTAACCAAGAGAATGTGAAGGGAATGATGGTTTGCTATAGTTATTTTCCAAGTGTAGCTTAGGTGTGGCACAATGCCGAAAGTATGGGGCACCCAGTGAGGATTGAACTCACTGTTCTAGAGAGACACGCTTGCTAACCATAAATGTGGCACAAGGCCGAAAGTAGGGGGCACCCAATGAGGATCGAACTCACTCCTCAGTCGTAATTGTTCTAGAGAGACAAGCTTGTTAACCATTACACCACCTCGAGATGCCTAGTGATTTTCCAAGCGTAGCTTAGATGTGGCACAAGGTCGAAAGTATGGGGCACCCAGTGAGGATCGAACTCACTCCTCAGTCGTAATTTTTCTAGCGAGACAAGCTTGCTAACCATTACACCACCTCGAGATGGCTAGTGATTTTCCAAGTGTAGCTTAGATGTGGCACAAGGTCGAAAGTATGGGGCACCCAGTGAGGATTGAACTCACTACTTAATCGTAATTGTTCTAGCGATACAAGCTCTCTAACACCTACACCGACTCGAGGTGCCTCCTAAATGATTTTCCAAGCATAGCTTAGATGTGGTAGAAGGCCGAAAGAATGGGGAACCCAGTGAGGATTGAACTCACTATTCAGTTGTATGTAATTGTTCTAAAGAGACAAGCTTGTTAACCATTACATCGCCTCAAGGTACCCATGGTTTGCTACAATATGTGTAGCATGGTTAGAAGTGGTGGAACTAAGGAATCTAGTTCGTCTGAGCACTTTCCATGGAAATAGCAATAGAGCAGTGAGAGGATTGTGACATTTCATCTGTGAGGAAAGGGGTTGTAGGGTGGAAAGAAATTTGTGTGTGAAGATGCTTTTGGACTCTATTGAGAGTGGAAAGTGAAGACTGGACAGCTCTGGGCAAAATATAGCAGGAGTACTCCATTTGGGGCCTGATCTGGCTCTTAGAAAGGTAGAGTAAAAGTAAGCGGAGTCAGGTTCTTACTTGACCGGTACAGAGAACTGATCATTTTTCCAGCATCTTTGGTAATATATTGTATCTACAAGTTCCACTTGATGCCTAATTTGAGAGTTTAACCCTTTGAGCATTGCGTTCCTGAACAATTTTAACCCTTCTACCTGAGCTCCTGAGTCAAAATTCGCAAATTATTGGTATGTTTCACAGTAGATATAAAAATCAGTCAGTCAGCTGTTTTTTTTTAGCTTGGGCTCCTCAGGCAGGGCTGGGGCTAAAACTGCCAACCCCCAACTGCATGGTGCATCTAAACAAGCTTATGTCACCGTTTTCCTATCAAGATATATCTTTGTCAGTCCTCATTTTGGGAAAAAACCCAGGTCTTGTCGTTTCCAGTT
>CAHIKZ030004083.1:25000-41905 GCA_903632075.3 Acanthosepion pharaonis | reverse complement strand
ATGATTTGATTATAGTTTATGGAGGCTTTGTACAGAATCAACCACATATTTTGAAGGGCCGAATACAGAGACCTGGTGCACTACATACCAAAGAACCCGCCGCAGATTTTGAATTCAGAGTTCTCCTTCTCCTTGACTATATTCCATCCAAGGCTATAGAACCCAGTCTGTCCTACTATTTTTTCAATAAGAAGGAGAGAAAAAAAAGGAATTATTACCTTTCTGAAAGGTATTTGCACATAAGTGAATATAATGGATTTGACTGGAATTCGAACTCTGCTCTCCGATTCCTCAAACTGAGTCGCTATCCACTACTCCATCGTGCTTCACCTCCTCCCTCCATCTCTCTCTCTCTCTCTCTCTCTCTCTCACACACACACACACACACACACACACACACACACACACACACACACACACACACACACACTTTCTCACTGTCTGTCTGTCTGTCTCTTTCTATATATATGTCGGAGTTACCTCCTCCTTCGCTCATTAAACTAAGAGAACTGGTCATTTCGACCTTGACCTTTCGGTTGTGCTCCCTATACGCTGTAAACCTGTGGTATAGACTAGCAAGTTTCCTTTTTAGTTAAGTTATATTACAAACCTAGTTGTAATATACTTCTAGACATTGTTAGGCCTTAATTCCCTTTAGCTAATCTCGACTTATTTTTTTATAGAGACTTTACTGTTTAGGTTACCCAATTCTCTTACCACAAGACAGTGATTTCTCACTAAATTTAGGGTCGGCGACTGAAACGGTCGGATACGCAGGCCCCTGACCTTCGCGGCCAGGAACGTGAATCACCGGGCTGCGTATTAGGTTACGCTCCCATTTTTTTGTCTGCCAACTTGACGATAGTTGGAAACTTTCCTTCTCTCTCTCCTTCGCCTACTAATCCTGGCTCCTTGGCCCCGTTCGACGCTCGGCATTCCGTCCCTACTGGCTGCTTGCACGTCGTCCATAACCTTTTCTGTACACTACGTTAGTAATTATTACGGGAGGTTACTAATATCGGACTCGACCGGCAAACACGCAACGACTGCACTAGACCTTTGAGATGCCCGAACAACGCCAGCTCTTCTTTCCTTCCCGACACGTCAAGTTGGCATCCCGGCCACGACCAACATCAACTGCAACAAACAACAGCGATCATCCCGGCCACGACCAACATCAACTTCAACTACAGCGATCATCTCTGCAGCGACCACCTGCATGACCAACAGCGATCACCTGTAACGACCAACCTCGACCATCAATGCCTGCACTAGAACTTCTGCACCTCTGCCGTTCCGATCACCATATTTTCTTTTTCTAGAATAAATTAGCATATATCATATATATCCTCGTTCTGTCGTCTATGTTGTTTCACCTTGTCAGTTTAACGTCTTCAAAAATGTTAGCGGGTCTCGTGTGACCTCTCATCTTGTATATATATATATATATATATATATATATATATATATATATATATATATATATATAAATTAAATTAATTGATTTAAATATGTTTTTTTTTCGCCAAAAAAATCATGTTTCAAAATAGAAGGCCCCTGAATTTAATTTTTTGTAATTAAATTAAAAGCATTAGTTCCATTTAATCTTCAAGCGAATTTTGGAGTAACTTTTAAAATTACCGGGTTTAAAGACACAGCTAAAATCACGTTTCCATGGTTTACAGAATATTCTACTTAAATTGAACAAGATGTCTAGATTTTCCTTATGTCAGTATCATTGTATCAGTTATTAGCTGTCGGATGTATTTTACAATGAAACCTAACATCAATTGAATGGATGTCGTCTGGATTTAAAAAAAAAATTGTTAACGGCAAAAAAATTTCAACGCTTTTTAAATTTAAAGATTTTCGTTTTTTTTTGTCTTTTTTCCTAATACTTTTATTTAGCTACGATTTGAAATATTCTCCTTTTTAATTTTATTTTACTATATTCTTTTAAGAACAGTTAAATGTATTAGAATCCATTATATTTTGTAGGATTATTTTAACATCATGTTTAAGTATGTATATGAGGTTACATTTTTTTTTAAATTTATGACTATGACGGCAAAAATGGTTACTTAATTTCACTGAAGGAAACTTTTATTTTATATATAAACCTAGTAATATAATGTTTCTCATGTAAGTACTAAGGACATGGGTCATTCAAAAGCTTATATCTTATGGCATTTCATATTAATTTTATTTTACTATAAGTGTTTTGGATTCTTTTTTAAAGTGTAGCATTATTTAAAGAAATTTAGGTTAGAATTCATTCAATTTAACTACAATTTTAATTACAAAAATTATAATTTAAAAAATTAGATTAAAATTTTAAAATATTTTCATTGTTTAGTTTTAATAGACTATATTTTTTATAACAGAAGGAAAATTACTTCTCGTAAAAATTTTCCATATCAAAGTAAGAACACCGGATTTTATATCTTTACTGTTTAATTCTTTATATATATATATATATATATATATATATATATATATATACACCGGTTTTATGAATATATATATTTCGTTGAACTGAATATAGGCAGAATATATGATCGACAGTGTTTGTTCATATGTATAGATAATTATTTGAATGTTACTTTTACTAGGTGTACTGCAAAGTTTTCGGTTCGGCAAGGAAGAGCTTCTAAAAATACAAAAATAAAAGACAGATATTAAATCATTTGGCTATATTTTGGGAAATTGCTCTTTTTAATCTTCCCCGGCCCAAAAGCAAGGTGATAAAGCGACTAAAACGTAAAGGTTTACTGAGACTGAAAGAAGCTGAGACAACGTTGCTATCGAAACAAGAGAAAACTCAAGGAGAGAGATGACAACAATTAAGTTTCTATGTAAATTTGTGTAGATCGTAGTTGACAGAAAAGCAAGAAGCCGAAAGTTATTTTCACAAGTGAGACGTGAAAGCGAAGACACCTTTGAAATAGAACAAACTGTTAAACTTGGCAATTCCATTAATAAAATGATGGGACCTAACTGGCAATCTAGTACGATGTTTAAATTATCAAATAAGAAGTTTCATATAGGAAAGGTCAACAGAATAATTGTAATGAAAATATTTCTAGAAAAGGCACATTAAATGTTACGATGGTGTGATTTGTAGCCGAGATGCCATTTCTTTTATGTTGTTTAAAAAGTTTACCTTACAATATTGTGATGCCTCTTGTGTTTCATAGTCTACAGAGCTTAATTTTTATTAATATCTGTGATTTTCCATTACTTTTATTTTTTATCTTTGTGAGATAATGGCACTCTTGGCCTTCTCCTCGGCCTCGAGTAGTAAATTTCTCCTAGGTTGATCGCTTCAAAGTTTAGTTTGGTCTGTTGAGAGGTGGAGAAAAAGATTAATTTCTGTCAGGTGGCACCGTAGCATCCATTGTATATAAAATCTGACATGACAGGGTTGGCCATTATCTTCGCTGGAAAATATGTAATTTCTATGGAAAGAAAACAGCAAGGAATTGGTATGACCATCGCTCAGACCCGGTTACAGACATAGGAACTGTGGCTATTTTATGGGACTTCAAAATAAACACAGACAGAATAATGAAATCTAACCGCTCAAAGATAGTGATCAAAGTCCATCAAAATAAAATAATGGTTTCTTACTGGTATGACACTTTCTGTAGATTTTCTTGTAGCGTTAAATATATTTTTTAAAAATATCAAAATACAAGGATCTGGAAGCGGACATTTAAAAATAATGTGGTACATGTAGACATCTTTAATTTCACTTATCGTTGGAACTCTGAGTTTGATTTGAAAATGTACCGATACACTAATTGACGGGGATCTCTGGCAGCCGGTATCTGGTTGGGAACCAGAAGGAAAAGAGTACACAAGCAATACTAATAAGAAGAACAATAAATTTTTACTAAAATACTTATACGCACCTTCAAAAGATCCAAGAGAAGCATTCGATATTTAAAATACAAAATATTGTGTTCATGAGAAAATCGAATACCTTTACTAAAATCCTAAATCCACTTTACCTCATGAATTACGGCAACATCAAGCCTCACGTCTGGTGTAATAGATAATAGCTCGTAATTGTTAATCGGAGAGTCGAGTTCCCGTACGATCACCGAAATTGAGCAACGTTGAGCCTGGTCAGTGTCGAAATGGGTGACCGCTTGGGAATACCAGGTGCTGTAAGCTTGCATGTGCGTCTGGCGTAATAGATAATGGCTCGTAATTGTTAATCGGAGAGTCGAGTTCCCATACGATTACCAAAGTTAAGCAACTTAGGGATAAATAACTTTGGTTAATTAGTAAGTCCTGTACCAGTAAAAGTCATTATTATCTAAAAAAAACGTTTACTATCTATTAAATACCTGTAAGGGTTTGATAACCCTTAGAATACCAATCAATCAATCAACTCTTTATCTCAGGTCAAAGGCTTCGTAAAGCACTGTATGAAACTGTAAAAATCAGACAAAAACTAATAATAGAAACGTTATACTGCTGTGGCAAATAACCCAGGAAGATCAAAGCCTTTAGCCTGAACCGTCCATCATCTGCTGTATTAATCGTACGTGTCGTTTTTTACGTTTTTGTCCAATGTGTCAAAAAAGGCAAGCGTATACTACGACAACGGTTTGGAACATAACCTGACCCAGTTACAGTCGACATAAGTTGTGAGTTTATACGACCTTTACAGCGTGACACACAGAGGACAGGAACCTTTTAAAATACGTTTCCGAAAGGAACCTCTTTTCTTTCGTCTAACAGAATCTAACAGAGAAACATCTCCCTCCAACCAGTCAGTAAGTGTTTCTGTGTTAATGATATAAATATATCGGGAAATGGAGACTATTGTCAACAAAAAGCATGCACTTTCCACAGTCAGAGTTTTATTAATCCCAGTTTATGTAAAAATAACTTTTCAAAAATCTGTCTTTCTTTTCGTTCTATATCGTTTTGTCGTTTAGGGTATAGATAACTCTTCCGTAGATATCAAAAGAAATATCTCTAGGTATTAAGAATAAAACGATTTTAAGCTTACCAATCAGAAGCAAAATTCATAACGGATCGCTTGCTATTGCCATATCAAATATTAGGACAAATGCCACTCTTAAATACCAAATATTTAGACCTTTTCAGATAACACATGCCATGCTGGGTTGACTTATTCGAACTGTTGCCGTATTCCAGTTGTATGAGAAAGTTACACTCAAAGAGGTTTTCCTGAGAACCGTTGTTTTGTGGAAAAAGACTCCGGCGTGGATGATTCCACAAACGGTACAATTTTAACCTCATCAAGTTCATGGACAGTCGTTACATAACCTCCATATTCACATCATCCTCATATCCGACTTTATACGCTGACAATCATACGTTGCGTTGCAGCTTAGACCATACACCAGGTTCGTTGACAGAGGTGGGAGCAGTTTTTCAGAGTAAAACGTTCGTGTCTTAATAATAACTCTTGGGCCAGATCGTTACCCACGAGTGACGAACAAAACAGTTTCTAGCACTAAACCCGATTTTATTCTCAGGTAATAACTTACTGCTCTAAGCGATCGAAGTAGGGTTAGGGCTAAGCGAAGAGTGCGCAGTTCAGCGACCGTCTTCTATGTCCTTCTGTGAGGTCCGCTTCATCACTTCTGTTTTCATTTTCGCGGGATGGTAATTTTTATAGATAACAGTTTTCTTTGTTCTGTCATCTTCGCCTAAAAAGTAAATAATCTTCCTTCCGTCACTTTCTCTCAGTCTGAGCCTCTTGCTTGTGTACTCCAATTACTAATAGCCATCGGTAAAAAGTAAATGTTCCGTATCGAGTTGTATTTTAAGTTTAACAACACCTAAGTTTGACTGCTATTGTTATACATATCACACGCGTCATTCTGTAAGCCCACAGGTACAATGGCTCTTAACTATACCAAATAACAATTGAAAACATTCAACAGCAAAAACTACAAATATGGATATCCCGTATGACTTGAAGATAAAAAAAATGACATAAATAAGATGTTAACATTCCACATTACTTCAAACAAAAAGATAGGAAGGAAACTCCCATCAATACTGGAAAGAGCAAAAACAGTTACTGGAATGGTAAACATATTTTTCTGAAGAAGTGTTTTAAGAAAAAGATTTATAAATTTCAACCAAGCATAGTAATATTGACTCGGTCAATGACTGACGAAATATTTCCTTGTAAACGGATAACATTATCATTAAAAAAAGGTGGTACAGACTTTAAAGGCATCTCGGTGTCTAATGAGCAAGGAAAAGCGTATTGAATAAAGGAATAAGCACTTACTAGTCGGTTAATGGATGCCGAAACTTTCCTTATAAAGAAACGGATTATATTACCATTATTATTAGAAATAAGGAGAAAAGATACGATCCTTTGTAATTAGACCATTGGCTAACGGGAAAAGAAAGGCGTAGCAAAATATTAGTCCTGTATCTTCTGTAATGGCAGATGTGTGTTTCCTTATAAGGAAATTGCTAATATTACCATTATTTTTCTAACAAAATAGATTATCAATGTTTGCATTACTCAGAGAAGAACCATACCGATTACATTTGAGCTGGAACATTCCTAACTCGAGGCTCTCAAATTCAATGACATCCTCATCAAAAGAAAAACATATCAAACGAATAATTTGTACATACCTTTGTACAAATTATTTAATTAATGTATTTAATTAATGAAACCCTTACGCTAATAGATTTATCATATGGAAGGAATGAACTTAAGACAATAACCGAAGCATTGCCGAAAAAAAGGTGTTTGAAAATATAAGAATGAAAGTTATGTGGCATAAAAGGTATTTACAGGTACAGAAATATGTAAAAAAAAAAGTCGAATGCATATCTGGACAATGGCAGATAACAAAGAAGAGTTCCGAGTAAGCGGAAGTGAAAGACTTGCAGGAAAAAGAGTGATGAAAATGTCATCTCGCATAGATGACGTGGATCAAAAGATTTGAAGGACGCAAAGATGGATTAACGTTGGAATGCGTAGGTATCAGGATCATTGACTATACCAAATAACAATTGAATTATGGCTTTATAAAAAAATAATCAAAATATATATCATTGACTCAAACTGCAAAGATCAAATTTTATGAACACAAAAGACAGGAAACCCTTAACAGAAATAAATATGAATGACAAGACAAAAAAATGTAAATTTTGACACATCATATTAATGACTTGATTGAATTGAATTAAATTACATATGACCCAGCAAAATATTTAGATATACAGATACAAATATTCAAATTTTAGAATAGTTACGTTGGGGACACGGACTCCTGTATTATAGTAAGCGGTGAAGAAATTTACCTAATTACTATAATCGTGAATATAATCTTGTCAAACTATCCATTCTACAGAGTGGTCCGAAAGTCTTGTCTCCTGTATAATAAAATTTTCTATTTTAGATAACTGACAGGCGACCCTTTGGGAAAGTGGCTGCTTTCAAGTGTATGGACACCTGATCTTGTGCTTTCTGGGAAGACCATGGAGGATGTGCGACATGACTTCACTGCAAGATTCAGCAAATTAGCTCTTCCGAAGAGTTCGATACAGCGATAATTTTCTATTTCAGATGGCCGACACGAGATCCTACAGTTTGAAAATGTGGCTGCTTTCAAGTGTACGGACACAGGATCGTGTGCAATCTGACAAGAGCAAGGAAGATGTGCGACATGAGCAAGATTCGGCAAACCAGTTACTCCGAAAAGGACGACATTGCAATGGGAACATAAATATGTTTCCTCACAGTATCAATTAAGGACAAAACGAAGACTGACGACCCTCAACGCGAAGGGACACGTGTGCAGAGGTGGAGATATATGTGCTAAGATTACCCAAATAGTCACAACTAAAATGTCCTCATTACTTTTTGTTAGGGGTGACAAGATTTTTGGACCACCTTGTATTTCAATAACAAAGAAAACTACTTCATAATAGTTTTTTTAAAGATTTTATATCATAGAATGTTGATATTCCTCAACCATTAGTTGCAATGTACTCTCAACAGCGTCTGGTCTGATTAAAATTTTCACTTTTGCGATAATTCCGAAGTTGTTCCTTTCCTCTTATTCCCATCATCTTTTACACCAATGAAACGCATTAAGGTGAAATAAGCATAAGCAATTATCCAATTAAATTTCCTGAAAAACATAAATTTCAAATCAATTACATATCACCCAAATAGTTCAAATATACACATCAAAATCATGTCCGAATTTGCGGGATTCCGGATATGAGGCACTTCAGATATGAAGCACTCCGGATATGAGGGATTATAGAAAATACAGCATGCATGTTGAACCGTACAACTTATGTTTTACCATTTTTAAACCTGCGTGAGTTTTTGCAATGGTCATAGCTGAATGCTGGCTTTCTTTACATAAAACTGACGAAACTGGTAATTAAATGTTTCAAAGATAATACTAAATTCCTATTTAAAGGATTAGTGTAGGCAAGGATTTTTTTTAATTAACGTGACTTTTATCATTCTATTAGTTGATTTTACTTGCAAATTCTTAGACTGTTATTAATTTCTCACAGGATCAAGAAGAAACTGAGGAGGAGATGACACTCAACCCGAAAGGTTACACGTGCAGAGGTGGAGGCATATGTGTTACGATCACTCAAGCTGTCACTACTTGTTCACATTATTTTTGGACCAACCTATAGATCATGTTGCTAGCGAATACTGAACATTTTATTCTTTACTCCTGTCATTCACATAGATGAAGTAGATCAAAAGATCTGTGATACGATCACCCGAGATGTCACTAAGAAAACGGTCTTCCAAGTTAGGAATTCCCAAAACCACAATACAAACAATGACAAACGATCTTGATTTGATATCGTTTAAGAGATCTCAACGAGCTAAGCGATAACGACATGGACAGAAGACATGTAGCGTTCGGACAGTTACTTGATTTATTTCCGCAACATGGACAAAAGACATGTAGAATTCGGACCGTAACTTGATTTCTTTCCGCCACATGTACAAAAGACATGCAGCATTCGGACCGTTACTTGATTTCTTTCCGCCACATGGACAAAAGACATGCAGCATTCGGACCGTTACTTGATTTCTTTCCGCCACATGGACAAAAGACATATAGCATTCGGACCGTCACTTGATTTCTTTCCGCCACATGGACAAAAGACATGTAGCATTCGGACCGTCACTTGATTTCTTTCCGCCACATGACCAAAAGACATGTAGCATTCGGACCGTTACTTGATTTCTTTCTGCCACATGGACAAAAGACATGCAGCATTCGGACCGTTACTTGATTTCTTTCCGCCACATGGACCAAAAGACATGCATTTCGGACCGTTACTTGATTTCTTTCCGCCACATGGACAAAAAGACATGTAGCATTCGGACCGTCACTTGATTTCTTTCCGCCACATGGATAAAAAGACATGTAGCATTCGGACCGTCACTTGATTTCTTTCCGCCACATGGACAAAAGACATGTAGCATTCGGACCGTTACTTTGATTTCTTTCTGCCACATGGACAAAAGACATGTAGCATTCGGTCCGTTACTTGATTTCTTTCCGCCACATGGACAAAAGACATGTAGCATTCGGACCGTTACTTGATTTCTTTCCGCCACATGGACAAAAGACATGCAGCATTCGGACCGTTAGTTGATTTCTTTCCGCCACATGGACAAAAGACATGTAGCATTCGGACCGTCACTTGATTTCTTTCCGCCACATGGACAAAAGACATGTAGCATTCGGACCGTCACTTGATTTCTTTCTGTCACATGGACAAAAGACATGTAGCATTCGGACCGTTACTTGATTTCTTTCCGCCACATGGACAAAAGACATGTAGCATTCGGACCGTTACTTGATTTCTTTCCGCCACATGGACAAAAGACATGCAGCATTCGGACCGTTAGTTGATTTCTTTCCGCCACATAGACAAAAGACATGTAGCATTCGGACCGTTAGTTGATTTCTTTCCGCCAATACCAAAACGTGGAAAGGTGTTTTTCTCCATCTGAAATTGAAAATTATATTATGTAGGTTTGAAAAGGCTTTTTCCGACCGACCTTCACATATCCTCATGATATGAACCTCTTGCTTCTACCGTGTAGTCCCTCACAACAACCTCGTTTAGAAACCGTCTATCTTGAGTGGCTCTTGTATTGAGAGAAAAATACTTAAAAAACAAAAAAACATTATATTAAAAAGCAAAAATTGTAATGAAAAAAATTCTGTTTATAAATATCAGTTCTGGATGATCTGAGACGATAGAACAATTTCAATGTTATAGAAAGCACCAAATCAAGGAATAAAAATATATAAGGCTAGAGGAGCTTAGAAGAATACCGCCTCCCAGAAAGTTGAACTCTGAAAGAATAGGAAAATATGAAAAGAGGACGTAATTCTTAAAGTGTTGTAACCTGGGGAGAGGTTACTGAATAAAATAATCAAACGAAGTTTAGAAATGAACGGTAATACTTAGGACAAGAACAACACATATAAGATTGTTCCCGTTTCGCTGCCCGTTTGGGGGATATCTCGTTTAGTTCATATTTAGCATTGCTCATTCATTGATCGCCCTGTTTCTACTGATACTATGTCTGTACTACACAGCACAAAGATTAAACTCACAGTTATTAGGTTACCAAATTCACGAACCAACATTTTAATACATTAAGCGCTACTCTCTTTCTTTAAGATGTGCTTATGGCGGGAATTCAAGCTAAGATATTGTCCGGTTAACGCTGGCTTTTTTTATTTACGAATGTCTTGTGCCCATTCTCTGTAACAGTTATTCGTACATCTAGGTAAGTGTTGTAACCTAGGGAAGGTTACTGAAAACGAAGGTCTATAATGAACGATATTAATTAAGACAAAAACAACGCATATAAGATTCGCCAGCGGCGCGTAGAAGTAGTAGTTAACTATTAGAAGTGAGTCAAGTGAATTCCACAATGAATTTCCAAGTGCAGGGCATCTATCAACCGCCGTACGCGGTAAGATGTGGCACAAGGCTGATTTTAATGTGGGTTACCCGAGCCTGTAAGATCGGTCAAATATTCCCTGTAGACTGCGTATAAAACTGGGTCGGGTAGCTGTTTTTCGAGACGAGACTCTGCCCTTCGACATAGCATCGTCTGGGGATCCCCTCTGCCCTGAGGCAGAGAGTTTGACCAGCACTACAGGATATCTACCAACTGCCCCACGCGGACAAATGTTGAATAAGGCCGAATTTAATGTAGGATACGAAGATATACTGCAATGATGCCAATGATTACATTAACAATCGCTATCGATTAAAAAGACAATTCTGGCAATATATTAATATTTATGTAAAGAGTCGTTATCATTACTTTGGTTCAGACTAATATCCTCATCTTTCTTGACAACGTTTCAGACAGCGGTGCCCTGTAGTTTTCTTCAGGCGTTCATCACGCCGGATAATTTTCAAAGAATTCTGAATTGAGCCTTTTATTTACTATACAAGTTTAACTTCTTCTCCTTATATCTTGGGGCATCTTGTCATGTTTATTACTACTCAGTTCTTCACTCATCCAGTTTCTGTTGAATGTATACCTGTACTATCCAGCAACAGAAATTGAGCTCGTAATTACAAAGACCTAAACCCAAAACCAAGGTTAATCCATTAACTTATTATAGTTCGATACTCAGTATTAAGCATTACATTTTATAAGTAATAGTTTTACATCTGTCTATTTATTTTCGACCCTTCAGTATCTGTCTATATTTCTGAGATTTAGTATTATGTACACTATTTACATTGACTATTGTCCTCATCTTTGTCGCCATATTTATCACAACGTTTCGACCCTTCAGTATCTGTCTATATTTCTGAGATGAAGTTATGTTCACTATTTACATTATTTACTATTGTCCTCATCTTTGTCGCCATTTTATTACAACGTTTCCCCTTCAGTATCTTTGTTGTGAGGTATTATGTACAACATTTTCGGACTTTCATCTATCTGTCTATTTTTCAACGAGATGAGGTTCTGAGATGAGGTATTATGTAAACCATTTTCTCCATTGCTCGGACCATTGTCCTCATCTTTGTCGCCATATTTATCACAACGTTTCGGTCCTTGTACTCTCCGGCTTTCCTCAGGTGGTTGGAATGTCGAACTGAACTTTTTATTTCGCTCATTGGGGTACACTGTTCCAGTTCAACGTGCCATGTTTAATGGATGTCAATTATCTTTTATCTCCTGTTAATTCCCCTCTCCAAGTTCTCCACCGCCTTAAGCAGGTATTGAACTCACACTCTTTGGCTCCTGTCACTTTATCCACTGTGCCATATGTCCTTGAGGTCATATATACGGCGTATTGAGGCGGTGGAGAAATGATAAGTGATGAATGATAACTGAAATCCATTAGACATGGCACGTGGAACTAGAACAGTCTACCTTAGCGAGCAAAATAAAGGGTTCACTTCGACATTCCAACCACCTGAAGAAGGCCGAAGCGTGCAATGACCGAAACGTGGTGATAAAGATGAAGATGTTAGTCCGAGCAATGTAAATAGTGTAGTTTTATGTTGAGTTTTTGGTACTCTTCAGATGAAATGGCGAAACCACAGAAAGGAATATTTTTGGAATGTTTTGTTATTCTTCTACAGGCATATTGTCTCCGAGTTAGATTTTCCTCACATTTTATATATCGTATTAAAGAAAGTTCTTTTTATGGGCAGCATAATATCCTGAAGTGTTTTGTACTGTCGATTTATTCCCACCCTTCCAGTAAAATGGTGGAAATACAGAAAATAACTTCGTTGGAAAGTTTTGATTATTTTGTTTTTATATTGACTCGAATATAATTCTCTATCTGCTTTAGTATATATATTTTAAAGAGAATTTTTCTAACAGAGCATCATATTAAGAAATGAATTATTCAGATGCTTGTAATTAAATTCCCAGGCTGTGTGGACTGCGTTCTCCTTTGGGAAAATTAATGTTCGTTTACACTGGTTGAATGTGGCGCATGCTTGAGATAATCTTGCGTATCCATGTTAATCCAAATGGTCCAATTGTCCGTCTGTGTGTCCACACTCACGTTGGCATCAGTATCCACGGTGCCTCTTTCGAGGATGGTGCTGTTGAAGTTTAGAATTTCCCTGAAAACACATCCGAATTTAAAATCACGATACAAGTTTATATTTCCAACATTATATTTTCAGATCACTAATCCTAGGTTTATTGAAACAACACAAAAAATCTCTATCTAGAAAAATTTAGAAGTTGACAGCTGATTTCTCCTCTGGCCTCGCTTACACAACTCAGTTACGGAGGAACTTGCTTGTGACATTCAATACTTGTATAAATGAAGCTGATAACGTTTCATTCTTACAGAGAAATCATTTTCTATTGCTATAATGAACGTCTGTACTCTCAATGAAGTGCCTTGTCAGGGAAATCTACTGGGACTCACGTTCGCATCAGATCTCAGGTGAAACTCGTTTCTACGAACCTTAGTTAAAGATGCTGGAAAAATTGCCGCCGCTCTGTAACGTGTGGGAAAGTACAAGACTCTGATCTCTACAAGAGACATTTTAAACAGAAAATGGAATATTCTTGCATCAATTATTACCTTCGAGGCTCGACTATGTTCAAAAGCGTTTGCACAGCCTTGTGGGAAATGAACTATTTCCCGCCCTTCAGTCCCTTTACAACAGATGAAATGTTGCTAGCTTTTTACTGCCCAACACCTTTATTTTTTGGGAGGTGACCAGGCGAATTACTTTCCTTTGTTGCTCCAGTCCCATCCAGTCACTAACAACTAGGTCCCACTATGCCCCATACTGATCTTCCTATCTCTTCATATTCCATTTGTAAGGAGTAAGTTCTATTCAGACAATTTCATCCATAGGAGTGTTACAATATTGAACTTACTCCTGAATGGATACTTCCTCGGCCACTGCAGTCTTAATATCTTCAAGTCTATGCTCAACCGTTTTCTATCCTACATATCCTAACAATATGCATCCCTCCCTCGCTAAAACATCCCCATTCACTAACCCTCTACCTTGAGAGATATTTATGCCTTGTATTGGATGAATAATGCTAAAATAATAACTGGAAGAAAGAAATTCAATGTTTAGCGCAACCATCATCTTAACAAACTGCCCAGGTCTGTTGCTCACATCATAAAGAAAAAATGTAATCTTTCGCACAAAACAGTCAGCAATGTACCAACTCCTTTTGTCTCTAATGTCATAAATCATTGATGATTTGAAGCAGTCTTACACATGATTTCATAGTTGATTTATTGTTCGCTACTTGATGAGAGAAACACATGTGCAGAGAAACTGTCGCCGAACTAAAGACGTATGATTAATGAGTCCAATAAATTGCCGATCTGACTTGGACACCGGTGAGCACGTTCACTTAGTTGAAGTCAACATTTGTTTGAATATACATGAAAAATGGAACTGGTAAGAATGAAATTGATTTTTAGATTCAACCAGCAGTGTTACCCGGTGTTGCATGGGCAAAGTCTTCGTCTTTATCTATAATAATATCTTGTAATTAAAATAGATCGATAGATAAAATCATTTATTCTTTTAATTAATTCCGTTTTTTATAATATAATAATTATGGTCATATGTTATTAAATAATATGAATATTGCTTTTACCTTTTATGCACTAAAAAATAGAGTATGGCATCCGAGCTGGTGTTGATCAATCTTAACTTTCCAGCTTCGGCAGAACACAAAAGTGTTTGAGCGACCTTGTGGGTGGGAATAGTTTTACACCCAACTGGTCTTCCCTATAGACAAAATGATTCTACTTTCTCGCTACCTTTCGCTAAACTGTGGGGCAGGAGTTCGGGCGAAGAAAAACCCTTTATTCCACCATTGAATACATTCATAACAAGTATCTATCAGACATGACTCATCCTCATTTTTTTATATTCCATTAGTAAGGAGAAAGTTTCACTCAGAGAGCTTCTTCTCCAGAATTAATCCCACATGGTACGGATTCCAAAAATAATACTTCCTTAATCACAACAATCACAACATTTTCATGTCAGGGACAAATGTTATTTATCCTCGATATCAAAATATGTACATCTTGCTATCCCTCCTGTACGCCATTAGCATAATCTTATTTAGGAATCCTCTCACTCGGTAAATATTTGCGTGTTGTGTTTGCTTGACAATAGTTGTAATTTAAAAAGAAACAGTGTTTATTTCCTTTTACTTTTCAGCAGTTATCTAAATACACAGGTAGTTACCACTTTTAATGCATAGAATTGCCTTATTTTAATAAGTAACTAATTATACAAGCTGTGAACAAAACAATTGCTAATTTATAAATTGACCATTTTCTTCGAGATGGCTTGGCTTCGGAATATTGTCGCAGTTTCTGTGAAATGTTTTCCTTCTAATCAGCGACGTTGTCAGCCTATTTTGCATCCACCTCTTCTTTCTTGGCTAAGGTGTTAGCTTGTAGGATAGCGACGAAAGGATTCTCTCTAATTACTTATCCATACCATTTCATCTTTCTCTTCTGTGATATTTATTTTCTTCTCGTGTCTCGAACTACGCCATTTGTGAGTCTCTCCTCATCCGATGCTTAAAATGGTTGCGTAGCTCCTCATTTCTAATGCTTGGATTATTCGCTACCATTCTGTTTTTAGAGTCCAAGAGTCATAGTTACCATGTTTATTATTATTATTATTATTATTATTATTATTATTATTATTATTTTCTTTGATTTCTGGCGTTTACACATTTCTTTCCGGGTCCCTTGCCCACCTAAGGTTAAAAATGGCATCATGACATTTTCCACTGACAATATATATATATATATATATATATATATATATATATATATTACATAGATAAAGCCCTTCGTAAACTTTGGGCTGTACTTGTTGTCAGAACATTTTTTTTGTATTTCCTTGAGGCATGTACTTCCAGGAATCCCTTCAATTAGTCTACTGCAATCTTTTCCAGCCAGTCTCAGGGCTCCAACTACAACGGGGATTGTTGATGTTCCCATATGACACATTTTAGAGATTTCTATTTCAAGGTCTTTGTAATTTGACAGTTTTTTGAATATCTTCAAAGATACATTGCAGTCAGCAGTGACTACCATATCAATATTGAAGATGCTTTGTTTTCGTTTTATACTCTCTTCCATTTTTATCAATTTATGGTTTAGGTTTCAGTATTTTCAAAAAGGCAATATAAATAATTTTATTGCATGTTACATAATGACTTCATAATCTCAGAGTATTTTATGCTCACATAGATTTCGGATATTTTATGTTCTTCTAAAATTAACAAACTTTTCGATATTTATTTAGTAATATTTTGTGATTAATTATTATGTCAAAGATAGAGTAAACAAGTGAGGAAACATGATGTTTTAGTATATATAGAAACAAAAGGGACACTTTTATTTAACATCAGAAAGAGAAAGTTAACATAAGAAAAAAGGGCTTGGAAAATTCGACACTCACATGGCAAAATATCTATAACTTACCCGACAAGCATGTGTAAATGTTTATCAGGACAGACATTAGTAGAGATAGAAAAAGAGAAAATTTACTAAGAGCTATAAAAGTGGACTGTTATAATGGCAAACGGTCACGACCCATAGAAGAATAAGAAAGCCGCAATGCAATCAACAAAAAACACAAACGATGAAAAATTTGAAATGGACAATTTATGCACATGCGCACTAGTTCTGAATAATTTCCGTCAAAATTTATGTTTGTCCCGAAATTGAAAGTGGTTTTGAAAGGTTAACTTATTTTAGCCGATGCCAAAGTTCAAGCCGTTGTGTGAGACTGGATCAAAAGTGGGGACAGGAAACATTCTTTATGGACGAAATGAAAAAAAAAAAAAAGGAAACAGAATGTTTATAAAAAGTA
>CAHIKZ030004083.1:0-20000 GCA_903632075.3 Acanthosepion pharaonis | reverse complement strand
AAAGATAGGAAATTCGGATTTAATTTGATTTATGTTACGACGCGGCGAATAAAAGATAAAGCCATCTGCCCATGGCAATAATGAAAATTTCAAATTGGTCAAGTGGCCTACAAAACAGAATGCTAAAAGATAAAAATTAATTAGGTCACGCACTGACCGAAAAAAATGTCCGCTGGACCACCGACAGAAAAAAAAGAAAAAAATTAAACCATTAACTATCTGCGGAGATATCATTTGGTTTTGAAAAGGAAACACCTGTTTTATGTCAGAGCTGGCCATGATAAAAAATTATTTTATCGGAACAGATAATTGGCGACAGAATGCGAAAGATCATTTGACCACCCACTTGATTGCTGGCGAAAATCTCGTTGACGAATTCCAGACGACATTCGGTTAAGATAAGAAAATAAAGTTTGTTGTCGGGAAGAAGAAAGAAAAAGAAAGAAAAAAAAAAAAAAAAAAGGAAGATTTTTTTTTTCTTTGAGCGATAATTTTAAACCGAGGCCAGTCTGGCCACACCCACGCTGCTGAGCGTTCATTGGCTGAAGGGTGGCGTGAGCGGTAGGCGAAGCTAAACTATGAAGAAGGAGGGGAGGCCTGTTGACGCCCCCTGAAGGGATTGGTGTGAGATGCCACTGTGAGAGAGAGGGGAACCTGTTGACGCCCTCTGAGGGGATTGGTGTGAGATACCAATATGAGAAAGGAAGAATTTGGGAGGACGATTCCCTTTAAACCCTAAAATTAAGGACTTCCAAAAATGGAAAATAATAAATTTTCCTGACCGAAAACAAAGAAAATCCTTATTGTGGATTTAGAATTATCAAGGAACCTCAAACCCCGACAAGCCCACCCCGGTTTTGGTCGGCGTCCATATAAGCAGCAGAGTCGCAGCGAGTTGAGTTGGAGTTGTTTGCAGTTGGTTTGTTGATGTTCAGTTGAGCAGTTGGAGAAGACAGACAGAGTTGAGCTGTGAGCTCTGAGACCCCCTCGCAGAAACCTGACTGAAAGATTCCACGCAATCACGACCTCAACTTCTAACCAAGAACAATTTATTTTTGAAGAACGACTTAGACTCACACCACCAAAACAAGTTTTACGAATATCGCCTGAAGATACACCAAAAAACCAGTTTCTTAAAAAAAAAAACAACAAGATGTTAAGACTCGCCTAACAAACACAAAGTGTCACGAATCCATATAGCGGTTTGGGAGAAAAGATGCAGTCCTGTATTCAGCAACCAGATATAAAATATTGTTATTTTTTTTTTAACACATTTGAACTTTTCGAGTTGTTACTTTATTTACATATACTTGTGCGGTATTACCCTTGTTCGGACTCGACTTGCATTACGGCCCGGCGACTGATTGATTTCGTCTACCTAAGATCAAATCACAACGTGGGTAGGTTAGACTAGAAATCAAAACAGTTACTTCGGTAACCAGACGTTGGAGGCGAGCTGGGAACGACAAGGCTGATACCGAATCTAACCAGATTCCCATCCGAATCAGCAAAAGGTTAGAACGTCAGAAAGATTGATATACGTTTTTTTCAAATTTTTCCTTTTTTAAAGAATGCTGAATCGATTTCCGGGATGTTCCATTATATCTGAAATTGTAAATAAAACAAATAATTGAATACCTGAAATATATTATACATTTGTCGTTGCAAAAAATAACAACAAAATTTCTACAAGAAATTTTTCTCTCTTATGATGTTAAAATTATTTTTTAATTCCATAATTCCAACTTTATATAATCTATGTTTAATGTCATATATTTTTAATTTCTGTTTTTAAAAATTTTCTATTCCGATTACTAAATTAAATATTTAATTCTAATAATTCAATGGTTAAATATTTCTGACAAAAATTTATTATACAATCACTTTCAAATTTATTTTTTGACTTGCATTTTAAATTTCTTATAATCTTTTAATTTCTGTTCAAGTTTTAAATATTTTTTTTATATATAGATTCTAATCAGCAAGCTGTAATTTAAAGCAGTCTTTAAAGAAACACACAATAAATTTAATGCCTTCTTTGATATCATTTTGTATTGTATATATATTATTTATAACTTAGTTTATCAGAAATGTAATGAAATTGGACATCCTATTTTTCAGTATAAAACCAATATGGGAACATGTGAAAATTTTTTTTTTTAAGATCTGTCTTTTTTTCTTTTTAACCTCTTAGAAAATCAAAAATTGAAATTCTAGGAAAACATTTATGTTTGAAAAAGAAAAATTTGTTACTATATTTTATATAATATATATATTTATTTATATAGACTGATAAAAGTTTTGATAGTCCTGTTTTTTTCATCCTCCTACAGTAAAAATAAACGGTGTTTTTAAAAAATTTTTTCATTTTTTGTTGTTCGAATTTATTTTTTTTTTGAATGTACAACAATTTCAAATGTTTGTATTGTTAAATAATTTAAAATAAAAACGCTTTCAAGTTTGCTTTGAAAATTGTCAATTACTTAATTCAAAATCTTCAATAAGTAAATTTTAGTTTTTTTTGTTCAAGTGGGATAAATTCTGTTTTAATATTTTACGAATACAGTTACTTTATTTTAAATTTGTTTCAAGTTAATATTATTAAATTTGGGATGGCTTTTTTTATTTTAACAACGTTAAAACACCATTCTTTTTCTTTTTTTATAAAAGGAAAATGCATTTTTATATTGTGTTTTTTACTAAATGTGTTTCCTTATGGAAAATTAAAATGTTACATGTTGTGTGTTTAAATGGGTTCTTTTGATGGAGGTGTGATCAGGTAATAGGTGTATCGTAATTTTCATTAAATAAACATGTCGTTTGTATCCGATGTAATTATTTTTCAGTAGCATTTTCATTCCTGAAATTCCTTAAGAAAACTCATAGATTTTGGTTCGTTTTTAATAATTTTGACTTAAGAATTAAATTTTTTTGAGGATAAAACAGAATTAAATTTTTTATATAGATGGTAAATTTTTTCATATTTTTTTTAATTTTTTATTTAGATATATATATATGTTTATGTTTATAAAAACTATAGAAGTTTTCGTAATAAATTGTTTATATTTTTGGTTTTTTATTAATTAATTGATATTTAGTAATTTCATATTTTTTACTTTCTGATTATAGTCTTATCTTAGGAAGTGGATTCTAAAAACGGTTTGGCTAAAACATATTGTTGATTAAAAATTACTTTAATGAAATTAAGTTCTTTTTTATCACCTGTCGTCGAGAGGATTTAAAAACTTCCCGTATCCTTTTTAAAATTTATTAATGCTATTTTAAATAAAAATAAATGGTATTTTTAAATATTTTAAAATTTATGCTTATAAATTTTGTATAAATGATGTATCCGTTTCTATTGGTACTGTATTTTAAATACAAACATCCCTAAAATAGTAAAAAATAAAAATGCACTAAAAAAGCTTTTAAAATCAAATGTTCATAAACATTTAACAAAAAAATAAATAAAAAAATTTGGAATTTGGATTCATTTTTCAATTCTTCGAAAAAATAAATTCAATAATCTGTTCGTAAATTTTAAAAACATTCACAAACAAACAATATATATTGATTTTTATATATTATATATAATCGTATTAAAATTAAATTTGTTAAATTATTTTTATCATTAGTCTTTAAAAATTTTAAATGTTATTAAATAAAATTATTAAGATGAAAGATTTGATAGTAAATGAAATTTAAAAATTTGTGTGGAAAAAAATTAGACATCTCAAATGACAAATCTTAATTCTGTTATTTATATTTAATGTAAATATATTTTTATATGAATTCAACATTTTTAAAAAAATTTATATGATTTCAATTCTCTTCTCTTTACACCTAAACTAAATTAAATATTTTATTTATTTTCACTTAATCTTTTATATTACTTGGGAATTTAAATCTATCAATTTAAAATTAAAATATGATATTTTCCAAAAATAATATAAAATATGTATATTGAATTTTTGTAATGTCTTTTTAAAAAATCTAAATTTTCTGATTTTTTTACATATAAAAAAGTGAAAATGTTAAATTATCATTTTCTAACACATGGAAAAAAGTTGATCAAAAATCAATTGGTTCCTTGTAAAAATATAAATATTTCAGAATTTGAGTGATTTGTATATATGGACCAAATTTTGTAAGTAAAATGGAATAATATGATTAAAAAAGTAGACAAAAGACTAAAAATAAAAATCCAACTGAATCGAAAATTAATTACAATCCTAACCGGCTTTTACTTTTAAACCTAGTTTGTTTTTTCATAATAAAATTCAAACAGCTTTGACAGTACAAACCAAAAATTTTGATTAATATCACATAAAAACCCAAAATGGGATATTTTATTAAAAAACTCCTGACATTGAACCGACATCAAAAAAGAGCTTCAAACCTTTCTTTGGAGAAAAATTTTGCCCATTGTTCTGATAACATTTCCCCCTGCTGAACCAAGAAATTAAAGCTAAAAATATGAAAAGAAAAGGCCCAAAAAAAAATGCAAAATCAATAACAATAATTTATTAATTCATTTTTATTGGCAAGGCAGTAGCGTTTTGAAATCAATGTTCTTTAAAAAAATTTGGACTATTTCAAAAATTCTTAACAGTCAAACATCCGTTAGTACAAATTTAAACATAAACATATAAAATATACCCGTAAATATAATCCTTCATTTATAACAGATCCAGCTTCATAATATATGGACCCTCTTCAAAATGGGATTTGCCTTCTTTTAAACTGGTTTTTATTTATGAGGAAAAAGAAAATGTAAACAATTTTGAACCCATAACTGCAAAAGTAAGATGGGCAAATTTTGTTAAAGTAATATAACAGACTTAATTTGAACTCAGATTAGTTGAATCCTCTTTCGGGGTGAAATTTTTTTCACCTAATGGATTGTGAATGCTATATGTCATTTAATTATCATTGACTGAATAATTTAATGATATTCAAAATATCTTTATTTAATTATTTATTTTTACAAAAATATATATATTTTTGTCATCATTGATATAATATAATTCATATAGGTATAAAATACAATATAATATTAAAAGTAGAATAAATTTTTTTCCCAATTTAAATTTAGGATTGTATTAAATAACGTTTACAACAACCAAAGGAAAACTGCATTGATCTTTAAAGATTATAACAAAATTATTTAAGGTTTTCCATGATTTGTCATTTTAATAAAAAAATCTAACAAATTCTTGGAAAAAAAAAGAACAACATTAATGAATTCATTAAAAGCGAGCATGAATCATGTCATTATGTACAAATGATATAAAATTGGAAAATGAATTGTTTATTTTAGTGATATCTACTGCGCAACTTAAATTTGTTCCATAAATTTTTTACTAATGAAATATTTACATTGAACATTGACATCCCAAAAGGATCCATATATGCACGTGAATCTTTAATTTATTGCCATATATAATAAATTCTTAATAAGAAGAAAGTTTGATATAGTGAAAGAATAGACTTTAAAATCCTTTTTTTTATTTGTTTATTATGAAAATAAAAACCATTTTTCTTAATAAACAAGAAATCAAATACTTAATACATAAATATTTATTTAATTTAAATTAGGTTGACAAAACCAAAAAAAAAAATCAAAGAATCCAGCTTTACGATGGAAGTTTGAAATAAATTCGAAATTTTATAAAAAGACGTATTTAAGTTCTGCTTGAATATGAATTTAGAAATGATATTATATTTATTAGACCCTTTATGTTTTTATTTTTATTAATCCGAAATTTATATAACCGTTAAATAATGAAAAATATTTAGAATTGAAATTATTTTACATAATATTTTATTGAATGTATTTTTTTCTTGTACAGGATGCAAAATTTAGAGAAATTTGATTTCCAATAAGTCCAAAAGATTTATAGCAAGAATAATTGACCATTTAATTTGTTAATCACATTTGTTTTAGAACAAATTCCATTTAATCTTGTGATGTTTTATCTAAAACAGTTGCAGTATTTTTGATGGCAAACATTTTTATTTTATTTCTATTTGGATAAAAAACTAAATAACATGCATGGTGTGAAATTGGTTAAAACAAAAGTTTTGTTATTTAAGGTTTTCTCCTGAATTTTCTTTGTACGATGTTATAAAAAAAGTACAGATTTCTTATAATATTCTAAAAAATTAATGATTTTGTGTGTAAATTTTTTATTCTTTTCCTAATAATGAAATTGAATTCATTTTTTAAAAATCATTCTACCAATTTAGATTTGGCTATATATAATATATTATTTATATTTTTAATGGATTTTTTTTTTTTGTGTGAGATAATGGTTTTAAGAAAAGTTGTTTAATTTTGGTAAGAATATTAATCAAACTCCCATATTCTAATGTTACAAAATTAATGGAAGATTTAATCATTGATTTTGGTATTATTTGTCATTATTATTTTATTTAAAAAATTATTTTTTTAGAAGGGTAAGCATTTTTCGATTTTTAACAACATAACTTTGAATAATTCAGCTTGTATTATATTCTGTTTTTTCAACCAAATGGTATTTATATATATTTAAATCATTTATATTGATCATGAATTGATATTTAGAAAGATTATATCTTTCCATTGTTCTTATAAATTTCCGTTAAATTTCTTCATTTTTTTAGCTAATTTTTTGTTTTTGAATTTAAGTCGTTTTCCAATAATTCTTCATCTTTATTTCATTTTGGTTATAATTATATTTCTTTTCGTATAAATTAAATCTTCTTTATTTTGCCTGGGGGAAATTTCCTAGCATTATTCGTTCGTTTTTTTCTTGTTGTTTTTTTTTCATGATAAAAATGATAATTGTTTAGAAAATTAAAAATAAACATTACTTTAGAATTCGATATTGGTTTTCAAATTTTATTCATTTTTTGAATATTTATTACGCAGTCTGTGCAATAAATTAAAACGCAGGAATTTTTTTTGAAATTCTAAATTTTTCAATCAAATTGTTTATTCTTTCCATTATTTTTAATTCTTTTCAATATTTTAACAGTCAACAATAAAATTTTAAGATGAAAATTTAATCCCAAATTTTTAGAAAACCAGTCTTTCTTAAATTAAGGTGATGAATCACATGACTGTTTATTCTTTTTCATTGGTTTTTTTCCATTCAGTTCCTTGACTAACTGTTTTATACTCTTTGAAAGTTAAAAAAAAAAATCTGATAATTTGCTTTTGTCGAGTTTTTTAAAGAAGGAATTGAAAAGTTTGAATAGAAACCTTGATGCAATAAAACAAAACACAGGCAGTTACAAAATCCAGAAGAAATTTTCTTTCTTTTTCTTAGAATCTAAATTCGAAAGAAATTAAATATTTCAAAATAAATTTTTGTTTTTTAAACAGAATGAAATGACGTTTCCAAAATTAAGGGAATTTTTTTTTATGCGTTAAAATGAAAACGTTTATGCTTGACCTTCAAAGAGAACTCTATATTATGGTGTAATGATTAAATGACAGTTTATACTTTGATTTTAATTAAATGAAAAGTGAAAGAGTTCTATCTTTTTTATCCTGCTTAGTTTTACTCGTTAAAGATTTTTTTTGATGTATAAATGTGACAGTTTTTGGACATGAATTTTTTATTTATAAGAATATCAAATAAACATTTTTTATAGATATTGTGTATATTCGAAGGATTGATAACATCGATGTTCAAGAAGAGATTTAAATTAATTTTTATTATACATTGCAGTACTTTTGAAATTTATATAATTTATAATTCTGTCGAATGGACTTTGTAGATAGATTCTAAAACTATGGCCTTATTCTGAGATTGTAAGATCCGAGCATCCAATGCATGACATAGCATAATTGGCCTTAAAATGGTTTTTGAATAAACGGTCCCTTCATATCAGAAGAAAAGAACTTGTTGATAGATGATTGGAATATTTTGATTTGGAGAAAAATGTTCAAACTAGCGTCCACAAAAAAGACACGAGAAAATAGATAAGAAAGGAACTATATATTTTAAAAATGATCAGATTTCTGCGCCCATTGTCCTTATATTATATAAATCAGAGGATAATGAGATTTGTTTACATATTTTTGATCATGAAAATGTTTAATTTTTTCATTACTTATGTTAAAGGGTCCACCCTTTTTCATACAAGTGGACTCGCTCAGTGTACTTTGTACTGCTGCCGGTGAATACCCGGAGAGAGAGAGAGTGGAGTGATACAGTGAGAGTGTGAGGTGAGGTAACCGCTTTGTAGGAGTCACAGTTGCGAGCACGTAGACTCAGAAGGAAGTCATACTTCGATACTGAATTTCCCAGACTGTATATATATTATTATTGCTACTAACCGCATTTCTGGATCTACTAACCGTATTACCAATTGTATTATTACGTCAATACATTTATTTGCTATATTTCATTCCTGCGTTTGTCATTCATTTGAGACCGGATTTCATCCCGAATCCACAACAATTACCTAATATTAGTAATGTTCATAACATCCATAGAAAAAAACATGCTTTCGGCAATTGAAAGAATATCTTTAAAAAATATTAATTTTAAAATTGATGCTTTATCGGCGAAGAAGAAAGAAAAAATAATAATTAACGTTTCCCAGTTTAATAATATAAAAATTTGTTTTCTTAAAATTTGTAACAAAAGAATTTTTTATTGAGTGCAATTGAATCAATATATCTTTTAATAATAGGCAGACTGTTTTTATTAGTTGAAGACTCACCAACAGCCTAGATTAAGAATGTCCTTGGTTTGGATGAAAACATAGAAAACAAAGACTTATTGAGAATTCGTCGTTGTTACTTTTTTTTGTTGATAATAATTTGGCATCCTTAAATTTTAAAATTTGAAAAATTTCCATCTTTGTGAAGAAAAAGAAACAATCTAACATTCTCAGGTCATTAAAATTCATTAATATGAAGAAACGGAAAATGACCTTCCATTTAATTTTGGCCAAAAGTTGCTATCTCTTTAAACGATTAACAAGTTCTTTTGTTCTAGCTCAGTTCAATGAATAGATTCCATATTATCGAATAAACCAACCAAAACGTTGCATTTTTGAACATTTACTATTATCAATCCGTAGTTTTGTCCTTTAAAATCAAAAGGAAGAACAAAAAAATTTTAAACAAAACTATATGAACAAATGAAAATTTTTTAAAGTCATTACGTTATTTAATTTTAGGTTCGTCTTGTTGCCAATTTCAAGCCTAAAAGTATCTAAACAGAAATTTGACGCGCAAGCCCAGGACATTCAACATGAGGAATATGTAGAAAATACTGTTTTGAGAGATCACGCTGTGAAGACCTATAACCCAAGTGATGTCACTGCTTTATGTAGTTTTTGTCTCATGATTTTTATGCGGACATAAATGTTAAAGAAAAATTAGCGATGAAGGTCTCATTTTTTAAGAACATTATGAAATATTTTGAATTTTTCTTAATCTAACAACAAAAAACTGTTCAAAAATTTAACGCTTTGGCTTTCCATTTTTGGAGCCTAAACCTTTTCCAAGTTTTTTGATGACTACCAAACAATATTTCTTTGGTATTCACGAGTTCATGGTAAAAAAATTTGGTTTTGAAATTATTTAGAACCGATGTCCACAAAAGGTGCTAACGCTGTCATTCAAATTTTCCTATTTTTTCCCCAAAGGAAGCTTTGATATCCTCAACTGCCTTTATATGAAAATATTTGGCTTTGGGAATTTCTTCCTTTCAAAATGCGAAAGAAAATTTCTTAAATTTTATTTTCATTATAAACTAGTTGGTATTACTGAAATTAATGAAAACAGTAAAACATAGAAAATTAAAAGTTGTGAAAATAATTTTGTTTAAGAGCCTTTTTTCGGTAATTTCCCGAAGGAATAGCGGAATGGCCAAATACCCATATATATATATAATATGACAGAAATATATATATAAAAAGAACATGATATCAACAAGAAGACTTAAAAAAAAGAAATCAAATCATTAGAAACACAAACTGAAAATATAAAAATTAATTGTTATATCCTTTTGTTATATAAATTCGTTTTTTTATAAAAAAATTTTAAAATAGAAATAAAAAATATTATTTTTATTTAGATGAATATATAATATTTTATTTATAGCTGGCATATATATATTTTTTAGGTCCATAAACAAAAACCTTATGCTCCATATCGGGGACACATGGCAGATTGATAAAGACGTTCAAAAATTATTTTTACGTTAAATACCATATCAATGCCCGGTAATTATTTCTCGACTGAGGGTTGCTTTTTAATACTTAAATCAACTGAAATCATTACGATGTGCAAGAAATAAAAAAAAACATATCTGTAAGAATCTTTCCCATTCAGTTCCGTAGTCCGAATACAAATTCATGGATATTATTCGCTAAAATTCCATTTTTTATTAATTTATGTCCTAATCTAGACAAACATATATTTAAATCAATTCTACTCCAAGCCTTCGAAAAAAACACACTCACAAAAAAAAAAAAAACACAGCTAGGTTTGAAAGTGACTCCTCAACTTTGATGATATAAAAAACGTACTGAAAGTAAAAATCTCTCACATTACAAAAAAAAAGAAAATTTGTTCTATAATATTTTGATCGTATCTTTTTGAAAAAAAAAAAATAAACAAAAATGTCTTAGGTCTCTGCATTAAATAAGAAAAAATTTACATTAGAATCAAAAGAAATATAATAATTGGCAATAATAAAAAAATAATAATTTTGTCATATTAAAATATTCATTTTATATAGTTGATCTCTTTATCATTTATTGAATTTTAATAGCATTTTTAATCTCATTATCTATTTCCATATTTATGATTCCGTTATTTTTAAAAATATATTATATAATCTTAAATTTATCCAATCGTATCTGTTAAACTTATTTTCAATATATAATATTTATATAAATCCTATTATATAAATAAAGATATATATATATTATTTTTGATTGAAGGGATGTAAAAATGCAAATTCAAACAATAAATATGTAGGTTCAGACAACGATTTCTGAAGTCTCTTTTTTGAGTGAAAAAACATTCTAATTTAAAAAAGTTAAAATGAATAAAATTCATTTTTTAAATCAATTGCAAATTAAGTTAAACAAGATTTAAAAACATTTGTCCTTTTTAGATTTAAAATATTAAAACATAGAAATATCGAAAGGTTTTTATTGAATATTTTTGAATTTATTTATATTTATTTGAACAAATTAGGACGAATTTAAAAACATTTATTTTTTTTATGACAAATTTTATTTTGCAAAATTTTAATTTAATTCAATATATATTTTTAAATATTTATATTTTAAAAATAATTTCCATTTGTTCCAATTTTCTGTTTCAAATTTATGAAGAAAACATTTATATATATTTATATATATAAATATTCCACTTTTATATAGTTTTGTGTTCGTAACATTGTGTTGGGATGTAATTGCTGAATATAGCTTTTTTGTAGTAAAATTGATAAGTATTTCATGCATTCTTTGCTTAAAAATATCCTTGTCATTTTGGCATTACATGGAAAAATTTTGAAGGAGTTCAAAATATCGTATAAATCCCATAATGTTAATATATATATTTAATATATATATATATATATATATATATTATATTTATATTCAAATTAGACTTAAGACTCTTAATCCTGTCATATTTAATAACATTTCCAGAAAAATGTATAATGCATCATTACCAATTTTCTTTCAGTTTTCTGGAAATATTTTCATATACAGTTATCCTGGTAAATATTTATTTTTCACTGCTCCATGATGCCTATTAAATTGTTCTTTATCAAATGTCAAATATTTATAAATAACGAATAGTTTGAATTGGATGGAACATCTATATGTAAATGAAATGATATTATTTTTCATCAGAGTTTTGCTGATGAATTTCTATTAGAAAATGAAGATTTTGGTTACCTCTTTAATCTCCGAAAAATAGTTCTAATATATAAAATGTACCGTTTTCTCCAGGATTGTGATTGAAAATGCCCTTCTTAAAAGTATCTAATTTAAACATCCATTTTTCTTTTCAATTGTGAATGAAATATGATTATAAAATATTGAATAACATTGTGTACACAAAGTTGAATATGCTGCTGAAGTGCATGCCGTGCCGTTATCAGAAATTGGTATCTGTAGGACTCTGAATATACTGAAGATTTGTTTTAACTTAATTGTTTTATCTGAGTTGATACAATTCATCAGAAAATTTCTGGCCATTTGCTGTAAGCATCAACGAGCATAAAATAATACTGATATGAGCAGAAAATCAATGTGAAGACGTGATCAGTATGATTCAGCGATAGGTCGGGGACTGAGTGTAGTATTCCTAGGATAATTTGATGGAATATGTGCGTACCAAATTCTTCATCTGCTTGTCCATTATATATAAAAAATAAATTGGAACTGGGTGCTAAGCGGAATTTTATTTATACTTAAAACTAATGGCTCCTGTTCTCCAATTAAGAATTTATTGAATTATATGGTATAGTAAAAAGTATAAACTAATAACATAGAAACTCATCTTTTCAGCCGGTTTGCTGTATACACCTTTTCATGCTTTTTGTCATCCAAAATAATAACAAAAACAGAATTTTGAAAATTGAGTAAAATGACGTAAATTACAAAATTTTGTGGAACTTTTAAATTCAAACTTTGCTAATATTTCTTTTTCAATTTGGGTTAAATTTTTTTCTGTGCCGGTTCAGTGGTCTGGATGTGGAATTATTTGCAAATTGGCTGCCATCAGGGGAACTTGAGCCCAACGGCTCTTATCCCAAAAAAATCATCAGCGCTCAATATATCCATGGATAGTTGTAAATGTCAAAAAAAATTGGAAGAAAATCAGGACTTTTTGAAGGTTATTTTCATTTGAATGCCACATATGTTTTCAAAAAATGTTGACATCAACTGAAACTTTTGAAGTTCTGGCAAAAGTTGCATAGAATAGATAAACATTTCAAGGAAGATCGTAATCAGGTTTCCGGTGGTCGCTTTTGGCATACTTTTTTTTTTTAAGATATTTTCTGGGCTTTTTTTTTTTACCATTTTTGTTGAAAAAAATAAAATTGAGATAATTATTTATTTTCAAAAAAAAATTACACGTTTTGTTCTCAATGTATATTTTTTATTTTATTGAATGCGACAAAAAGAAAAAAATGAAAAAAATGTCGCAAAAAACAAAAGCCTTTGTTTCATACAACGATGAATTTTAATCGAAACAATTCATTTGGACTCCTTTCAATTCACAATATGTGGCGACCATTTTCATTTGCATAATGGCTGGTGCTACTTTGACAGTTTAATCTAAGAATTAAATCATTCTTTAAGGTGTTGATATATATATATATTGGACTCCATTTAAATTCAATTGAAGACCATCATCGGAAAGATCAACCTTTGTATAGTAAATCACACCGTTGAGTTTTGTGAAAAGATCCTCAGGCACTGGAAGTTAGATACTGATTGCATACAAAGAATTATTCAAACCGGGCGAGCCTTCAGCACATATTTGGACTTTTCCATTTGACCTTTTTAACAAATACAATACGAACCGCTTGAGGTGTAGTAATTAATTTAAAAATTGCAGAAGAACAGAACTTTTTCAACAATATTCAATAATATATAAAAGTAATGGTCTTTTGTATTAAAAATTATATAGAGTCTGGTTTTATTTTCATATATATCTTTAATTTTTGTAATGTCACCCAAATTCATCTTTATATCAGTCATTACATTTCTATATCTGAAACGGACGTGAAATATTAAATACATAATGAACACAGATTTGAGAGGAATTTCAAAAAGTTTGAATTGTTCTATCCAGTCAAGACTAATTAAATTTAATTTTTAAATTATCTGCGAATAACATTTCTCAAAAATGTTTGAATTTCAAAAAAACATCGGTTAACTCACCAGTTAAAACAAATAGTTTTCCATACGAGAAATTTTCTACTATTCTGTTTCAGCTTTTAATTTGTTCCCATATGAAACGATATTAACGCAATGTCCGACGATGTATCAAAATGGAAAAAAGAACTGGTTTGTTGTTTGCAGAAAAAAAATATCTACAAACACAAAATTCAAATTTTTACCGTCGCAAACATAATGATTTGTTTTTGGACATATTCTTGTTTTCTTTGTTGAATTTTTATATTAAATGGGTAGAAAAATTTCTTTAAGAATCAGTTTCTGTGAACAAATAAAACAATTATCTTTCTTGAATGGACGAAAGCATGTATAAAATCACGTTTTTAAATGTTTTATTTAAAGTTTTTTTTTACAAACATAAAAAAATCGACAATGGTTGTTTTTTTTATTGATAAAAATCATTTTTTAAATAATGGTATTTTTCAGTGTCTAAATTCATACATTATTGCATTCAATTGTGAAGGCTTCTAATTTAATGCCTTTTTGTCCATTAACTTGACAGATTTGAAAAAATCAGGTGCGAAAATCGGAAATGACTAGAAGATTTTAATCCTGCAATAAAAATCAAACATTTAATCTTTCTTCCTATGACTGAGGAGATTTAATTTATAGTTTTTGACATTACAGACACCCAAACACACAGGAAATGTCATACAATCGTAAAGTCATTTTCGTTAGCTTTAAACAATTGAATTTAATATTAAACGAAGAATATAATAATTAAATTTTGAATACTGTTTCAAATATTATTTGTAAAATCCATTGCCTAATTTAAAGAAATATATTTTGTACAACTGGCATGAATTGCATGCATAATTTTCAACTTTATAAGATAAGTCGGTGTAAAAAGATATAAACCTACATTTAAAAACACATAAAGTTGATTTTTCCCGCTGTCCTTGGTAATATAGATTGCATTGACATTCAGATTAAATTGAAATTTTTTATTCGTATCTATTAACCAACAATGTTGACGTTTTAATATATATATGGTATTCTTTATATGAATTAGAAAACGGTAAAATATATTAGAATAGATATATATTAGATATATATATTTATATATATATTCATAAATTTAAAAATGTATATTAGCCAATGATTTGGATTAAAAAAAAATAATTTTTAGATTCAAAGAACCTACCTAGTTATTATATATACAATATATATTTTTTCGCTAATGATGATGTTAAAAAAATTGAAAGGTTTGAAACAATGTTTTTCTCGCTTTTAGGGGTTTATCACTTAATCTCGCCCACTTATAATTGTCTAACCTTTTAAATCTTGGAAATCTTTGGTCCTTTTTTATGGATATTGTGACGTCACCCCGTCCTCTCTGCCCCCCGTGCTATCCTGTGACGACCAATGTGAATTTGGTATTGGTCGCGGCACCAAATGTGACGTTCTAACCCTTGGCTGATTCGGATGGGAATCTGGTTAGATTCGGTATCAGCTTTGTCGTTCCCAGCTCGCCTCCAACGTCTGGTTACCGAAGTAACTACTTTGATTTCTAGTCTAACCTACCCACGTTGTGATTTGATCTTAGGTAGACGAAATCAATCAGTCGCCGGGCCGTAATGCAAGCCGAATTCGAGCAAAGGTGACATCGCACAAGTATATGTAAAAGAAAATAAAGTAACAACTCGAAAAGTTCAAATGTGTTAAAAAAAGAATAACAAATATTTTTATATCTGGTTTCTGAATACAGGACTGCTTCTTTCTCCCAAACCGCTTCTATGGATGCGTGACACTTTGTGTTTGTTAGGCGAGTCTTAATATCTTAAGTTGTTTTTCAATAAACTGGTTTTTTTTTGTATCTTCAGGCGATATTCGTAAAACTTGTTTTTTGGTGTGAGTCTAAGTCGTTCTTCAAAAATAAATTGTTTTTGGTTAGAAGTCTAAGTCGGAATGCGTGGATCTTTCAGTCAGCTTCCTGCGAGGCTGGTCTCCGAGCTCACAGCTCAATTCTGTCTGCTCTGTCACTCTGTCACTCTGAATGCATCTCCTCCCTCCCAACTGCCACTGGCTCTCTCTTTTATATGGACGCCGACCAAAACCGGGTGTGGGCCTGTCGTGGTTTGGGTTCCTCGATAATTCTAAATCCACAATAAGGATTTTCTTTGTTTTCGGACAGGAAAATTTATCACTTTCCATTTTTGGAAGTCCATTACTTTCTGCTTTAGAGGGGTTCTTAAGGGAATCGTCCTCCCAAATTCTTCCTTTCTCATATTGGTATCTCACACCAATCCCCTCAGGGGGCGTCAACAGGTTTCCCTTCTTTCTCATAGTGGTATCTCACACCAATCCCCTCAGAGGCGTCAACAGGCCTCCCCTCCTTCTCATATGTTTACCTTCGCCCATCGCTCACGCCACCATTCAGCCAATGAACGCTCGGCAGCGTGGGTGTGGCTAGTCTGGCCTCAGTTTACAATTATCGCTCAAAGGAAAAAAAATTATCTTCCTTTTTTTTTCTTTCTTTTCCTCGACCAGACCCCTACGACTCGTAGTGTGGTCCTTAATCTCTATCTTAACCGAATGTCATCTGGAATTTATCAACGAGATTTTCGTCAAATGATTATCATCAGGACCTCCTTATATCCTTAACGCCTTCGTACTTCTGTCGCCAACAATCTGTCAGGTAACAAACTTTTATCATGTCCAGGTCTGGACATAAAACAGGTGTCTTTTCCAAAAACAAATGATATCTCCGAAAGATAGTTAATGGTTTATTCTTTCCCTTTTTCTCTTTTCCTTCCTTTTTCTTTGGGGTGGTCTCAGCTGATCTTTTTCTCGGTCGTGGTGCTTGACCTAAATCTGATTATCTTTTTAGCATTTCACCCTGTAGGCCACTTGACCAATTTGAAATTTTCATTATTGCCATGGGCAGATTGCTATCTTTTTTTCGCGGCGTCATAGCATAAATTAATTCCGACAGATCCGAGGTCTTACGAATTTCCTATCTTCAGCGAAAAAAATTTTTTTCATAAATGAAAATAAAATCTTTACCACTTTTCTTTGTTAAAAAAAATAACATCGCTCAGTATATGTCTTCGTTGATAACTTCTCGCTTTTAAGTATTTCTCACTTTTAATTTTCTTGTAATTAGTGTCACAGACAATCACAAGTCATAAACTTCAGGACAAGTACTAAAAAAAATAATTATATTTTGTTTTATCAATCTGATGATCTTTGAAGAAATAAAGAAATCCAAATTAGCTGCCTATAACATTTCTCAAATCCCTTACTATATTTTGTAATTGTTAAAATTGTAATTAAAAAGAACAGTTATAAATTCATGATTTTCCAATCCACTGACATTGGCAATGTTTAGCTTATTCATCTCTTCAAAAGAAAATCCAGTGTGTCAAAAAGACAGTTTTTTCCCTTGACAACACTATTGCACTTATACTCTATTCATGCCCTTGGTAATGTTTATTGTTTTAAAAAGTGATTAGAATTTTAATAAAACCCAAACATTAGGATTTTAATTTCTTTATTCTTGAAATTACAACAAAAATATTAAAGGGTAGTTCATACAAGTTCTTTAAGAATTCTTGATTTACAAATTAACAAAATAATGTAAATCAATTATTTATGAAATATTTACAAATTATAAAAATAAATAACATTTATAAAAGCCATTTTAAAAAATAAATATGAAAGGAATTTTTTTTATAAACGTCTAAAAACAAAAAAGTTTAAATAAACACATAATGATGAGTAACTGTAATGATAAATTTAAAAAATAGATTTTCCAGGTATGTCTTTTATTTGCTCTCATCACATAAATTCACTAAAATAGATTAAGAGCACATCTCTTTCTCTGAACCAAACATTCTTTTAATTTTAGATTTGAGGCAAGACCACAAACACTCAATATTTTGAGTCTGTTTCTCCTATTCATTGGGTGACAAGTTTTTTGTGCATAATTATACAGAATGTCTGTAAATTTTTACAAATATTAATCATTTATATTTTTGTTTTTAGTGTTTCCAATTTTATAAAATTTGCAATTTTTATAAAGGTAATTTCCAATTGGTTTCATATAAAATAATCTTGTAAATCTTTATAAAACGTGCCAATAATACAAAGATTACTTGGTTACACAGTTTTAATAGCAGTGTCAAGTCAAAATAACCATCCTTTTGATACACACCAATTTTTGAGAACTAGGGATAATCATTATCTTATATATCAAACCTTATTTACTTTTTAAATATTACATCTTGCAAGCAAGCATCTACTTTTCTAATATTGGCACTGTTTTTCCCTAATAATTCTAAATTTCTTAACCACTATTAGGTTAATCACTACTTTCTATCTTCATAATTTAAATACAAAAAATCATTCCCATTTAGTTTTATATTGTAATTTTTTTTTTTTTTGAGATACCGTAATTCCCCATGTATAATTGAAGATATTTATCCAAAGTACGTTATCATTGATGCTGAAAGGAAACGGAAATATGTGTTCCTTTGTTTACTGCAGACTCATTAACCTGTTTTTCTTCGATAATTATGGCATCTAACGTATTCTATCTTATTAAAAAATGGTTTTTAAACATAGAATAATATTATTCTAATTTAGTTTTATGATAATTCTTATTTTACATTTGTAAGTACATATGATTGTATTTGACATCCATATGAGGTCGCAGTCGCCGAATGTTAGCATCAAATTCGGCTATGTTTTTGGTGAGTAGTCATTTTGAAACTGAAATCGACGACATTTGAAGACATTTTGCGGCTGTGCATAATACGCACCTCTAATTTTGCGTGTTATATTTTTATAGAAAAAATGCTTATTATGCTTATTATGCATGGGGAATTACGGGAAATATACTAAGATTTTCCAAGATCCGAAGATCCATATGCATGTGTCAAGTGTACCCACATATTGATTTGGATGGCATCGTTACGTAATGCTTAATTAGGCAAATTTTGCCAGAAAGCGAGTCTTGCTTGGACCCTATAAACCAACAGGAAATAGTACCAGAAAGAGAGTGCAGCTCGGATCCTATAAGCCAACAGGAAGTTGTACCAGAAAAAGGGGTTCAGTTCGAACGGTATAAACCAACAGGAAAATTGCACCAGGAAGAGAGTCCAGCTTGGAACCGATAAACCAACATGACATTGTACCAGAAAGCTAGTCCAATTACCCTATAAAGCAACAGCAAAAGGATGATGATGAGTCAATGGGAGCCCAAGACCGTTTCGGGGATTCAAGCGATGGTGAAGAACAGGTCAGCAACAAACGTGACAGATCTTCCATAGAGAAAATGTAAACATATTTCTGTTGAGTGGAGAGAGATGAAATCAAAATAAAAGAACAAATAGACCAGGAAACATGAAACCAAGGAAAAGTATATAGCCTATTCGCTTTAGGATTTTGCGCTAAGTTTTTGTTTATCGATACCAATAATTAGCATGTGTATAGGAGTAGACGTTATGTTTTGGCTTGTTATGTAAGTTAATGGCAATAATCTTGGACTATAGAATTAATATTGACTGTACACGACTATAATCCTTACTTGGAATATAATATCAATCTTTGTAGGTGTTTGCATCAGAAACTGTTTTGATATTCTTTTATGAATTAGTTTCGTTCGGACACAAATCAACTGAAACTTCCATCTATTTTATTGGGTTTTACCTCAATTTAACCGATACTGTTTTCAGTTTTTAAATAAGCATTTTATGGGGAAGTCGTTGATTTGGGATACGACCTGTGCGGATACATTTTCGGTCGGTAATTTGATCAGGTCCGCGGTGGAGCTGGAGACCGTCCCCCGGGACACAGAGATAAAAAAATTTAGTTAAATATTCTCTTGTTGAAAGATTTTTTTTTTTTTTACTCTTGTGGCACTGTAGACTTCAGGGGTTATTGGCCCTCGTTCGATGGCATTCCTTCGAGGATTGGCGGGTTGCGTCTCGATTATGGGACGAACCTCGCAGGCAAGAGTGGCTCTTGCAGGTCTCACTGCCTGTCTGCGGCAATGGGCTTCCATCATTGCAGCTGGCAGAGGATAGCAAAAAAGTGTTCATAGTTATGTTCAAACTGTTTTT
>CAHIKZ030004082.1:35000-54842 GCA_903632075.3 Acanthosepion pharaonis | reverse complement strand
AAAATATCTGTAATTTGTCAATATTATTTGGAAGAATCATATTTTTTTGGATTTTGAAAATATTCTCTGTCATTAATGCCACAATTATTTGTGCAGAATACGAATTTATTTCTAGACGTTTAAGCCGAAAATGTATTTGATATTATACAAGAGGACTTAATATAAATATATTTTCTAGCACCAGCGTCAAAATAGCCACGAAGTCTGATAAAAAATATCTACGATCCTACCTAAATAACATATTAATAATGTCCAAAATATGTTATATGTATGACACATAAGTAATCACTATACAAACCCAGCATTTGCTTAGATTTTTGTTCTATTTTTGCAGAGTTGTTAAAACAATTTTAATCAAATTATTGCATAGTTTGGTAATTATTAATACACTTTTTTCATATTAGCCTGTAATATGCATATAATTTATTTCAGGTAGTATGTTTTCTGTTTTACGAATCTAGAGAAAAGTAGCAACAAGAATGTGTGAGTTTATTTCTATGGCCATTTTGATTCATTTTTGTCTGTGTAAATATTGTGTATCAAAACATTTCGAATTATATGAATTATTTTTACGTTAGATATGAACGGGTTAAAAAATTGAACCAATTTAAAGATAGTAATATTTCAGTGCGTATTACCAACGGAATAAGTTTCCAGGACACTTGACAGCTGCGTAGTCAGAAAATTACGTGTACGTATAATTAACGAATATGGGAAATATGTATGGAATATTTGAAAATGTGTATATTATATATATTTCTAAAAAATATTGGCTAGACACTAGCATATCATTATAACTTATATTCATAGAATAGTCATGTTTGTAATAGTATAATCATGTTTGCACTTTTACTACATACAAGCGTGCATCAGTAATTTTGTAGACTGGCACTTAACAGATGAATTTTAAAATGTATGGTTGATTGAGTGACCTGGGAGAAAAACCCTCGGTTCAATACCTTGAAAAAGGACATAAAATAAATTACATAAAATGAAATCCCAAATTTTATCAAGAGTATAAACTATTTCAACTATCGTCATTGCGCTAGAATTTTTCTACTCAAATGGTGGAGTGATACAGTGTGAATAACCTAACATTAAATATTTTTCAAAAAATTAAAAAAAAAAAAAAGGAGGCAACAGTCGAAAATCTGATATTTCGCTAACGAAACAAAACGCCCGATTGCTGGTAAGGGAAGTCGGTGGAGAAAGGTTACACAAATTTGACTCAGATATTAACCCTAATACCACAAGTTGGGGTTATGAAAAGAATCGAAGGGAAATTAAAATATGGCCAGAAAAAAAGATTAAAAAAAAAAAACGAAATAACTTATTAGCTATATAATAAAAAATTCTAACCATTAAAAATTAACAAAATATGCTAGCAAATAATAAAATATTAGCAAACAATATCTTCATTAGATAGTTTATATTAAGAAAAAATAGCAAAAATTTAAAAAGTAAAAAAATAGTAATTATTTTTTAAAATTAAAATAAAATTCAAATCTATAATGAAAATAATATTAAAAAGAATATAATAATCAATGATTAAAATTAATGATTATATATATATATATATATATATATATATATATGTGTGTGTGTGTGTGTGTGTTTGCGCGTGCTTAATAAATTTGCATAAATAGATAGCTAAAAGGATAACTTGTTATTTCGCTAGACAGATATATGAACATCTACCGATAGAGAGATAGCAAAGTGTGTATATATATATATATATATATATATATATATATATATATATATATATATATGTGTGTGTGTGTGTCCGCATGTATGAATAATCTTTCACATATATGGGAACTTATCGTTGCGACTCCCCCTTACTACAAAAGAATGGATTTGAATTGAATATATGTCAAGCAGGTACGGTATGATTTATTGATCATTTGATGTTCAACATCTGAATTACTTTTAATATGTCTACTGACATCTCAGTAGAATACAATGCATTCTCAGATTTGTGTCTCTTCTTGGCAATTAGTGGCAGCATATTTCCAGACGAATTTTAAAAGTTTCCGCATATCATGTCGATGGATGTTATCGCTAAACTCTTAGATGTTCAGGCAAATGTATGTTGTTTGCATCATTTCATTCGCCGAAAGAAGAATTCTTCAGATTTATCCAATGCCATACCGTGGAGTAATTAGCCTTGAACTTTTAAGTTCTTCATTGTTAAATGTGGATGATTGAGACGACATCACTGCTTCTATTTGTCGTATCCCACCAGGATGAGGAAAGTTATTGCTCTCAACAATATATTCTCCTTTGTAGCTCTTTGTAAGTTTTATCTTTTTGCTATCTCTCCCAATCCCCGTTCTGCCAACCATTTAAAAATTCCGTCAGCTAGTATATTCTCTGCTTTCTTTTGTTCCTCTTGACTTGATTAAGTCCCAAGAATGTCTCATTCTAGAAGTTGTCTTTCCTCATTATGCATCCTCAGTATTGAAGTTGGCTCTTTATTATTCTATACGAGTCTCGTTTTTTGTTTCCTTCCAACGCAGAACTTCATATTTGCTCACGTGTACTCCGTGGCATTCTCAGAATACTTCTTTAGAACCACATTTCTGTCTGATGAGGTAATGTCATTATTTACACTACTGACATTGTTCGATTATTTTTCTGATATTTATTGCTGTATTCACAACGTTTTGGCCGTTGCACGCCCCGGCCTTCTTTGTAGGATATATGTGGGCATTTCGAACCGAAATCTTTATTTCTTACTCGCCTTTTCTGGATATCTCTTCAGTTATTTTCCTTTAGTAACTTCGAATGTTTACTCAAATCAGCTAAAAACCAGTTATTGAACTCCCAACACTTCGGTTCAAGTCATTAGATTACATCCACCAGTGCTTTTATCTTATTTTGTTTTCATACAATTGATGTTTAGTTCATCCTTCTTGCTTTCCTTACTATCTTTTATGTGATTTCCTCTAATTTCCCTTCTCTGTCTGAAATCAGACTGTTGCATCTATATTTCTTTTTTTTTTTAACATTGGTTGACAATAATAAATCCTGGTAGGATTTCTAATTCTATCAGGATAGCCTCACTGCAAAGGCTGAATAACTCAGTTGAGAAGACAAAACTTACTGTTTTTGTGTATTTACTGATTCCATTTTCTATCCGTGGTTTGCTCGCGGTATACATTCTACCTTATTCTAATATATTTCGGAAATAAATGAAGTTTGCTTATTTGTTCAAGCATTCTTTATGACAAATAATTTTGATAAAATCTATAAGACATAAACATACATTCTTTTTGCATTTTTATTAATATTTCTGATTTTATTCTGAGTATAAATATCACTTTTCTTTTTATTTCCAGAGAAATTGACGAACCGTACCGTTCTTTATCTGATTTCTGGTCTAATAATACAGCGCACTGCATTCATTAGAATTCGGTTGATACTTTTTTTATGTGGTGTATAAGGCTGATTATTCTACAGACATGAACTGTTTTGGTCACTTCAAAGCGTTGAATTTCATACTTTCAATCTATAGTTTGTTTTCACACAAACCGTGTTTCAGATTTCTGGGGCTGTAGCTGTGAATGCTTTAGATATATGTCTACATACATTCATCGCTTGTTTATGTCAAGACATATCATAGGAAAACAAAGCAGTCCCATTAATCTTATTCCTTTTATTTGAAACACTATCAATTTTGACAAACATTTGATTGAAAAATCTCTTACCACGGAGAAAGTCATTAAATAATTATCTCTAATTAGTGCATTCCCCAGTTTCGTTTCCTTCGTTAGTGTTCAGAATCTCCTACTCTCACTTTTGAAAAATACTTTATGCGTGTTTCCATACTGTATTAAGTCGTATTAGTTTCCATACTGTATTTTGCATATATATTCAAAGTCTAATCCTAAATTTTCCGTTTGTCGGAAACTAATTTTTCCTTGTCTGAATTAATGTAATATATCTTCACCAAGTAAACAATACAAAGGAAATAATGAGAAAAAAATTCTTCATAAAAAGAAAATCTAGTATTAATTGCCATATAGGAGACGTGGTTGAACTTTTTTTACCAAAGTTTTCATATTATAATTTCCTGTGCCTCTTCTCTCCACACTTTGACTCAACTGGAGTACCTTTACCTGCCTTTCCCCTTAGAACTCTCTGTTGATGGATATGCTTCCAACTCCGACCATTGTTTCTGCTATCATCTCTAAATTGGATAGCCTCAATGCATGGTGGTATCCCTGCAATACACCTGAAGTTAGGTGCCCCTGAACTTCCTCGAGTTCACTCTAACCTTTATACTAAATGTCATGCTGCTTTTTTCTTCGCTGCTTGCTGGAAAACATTTTTGTAGTTCCAGTCTTTAAGAAATCTTGTGAATCGATTGATCCTTCTCGTTATCGGCCTATCAATATTCTATCTTTGTTGGGCAAAGTAGCAGAGGTTCTAAGCAAGTCTGAATTAGTTATGAATCTCACCCAGCAACTTCTTCTGTCAGATAAGCAATATGGCTTTCGCTTCCCTAGTGCAACTGCTGATGTTTTAACGATTATTGCTGAAAGTGTTTATATGACGTCTACCTTGTCCGCTCCGGATTCAAGCTCGATCCCCTCGGCTGATCGCAGAGTTGATTGCTTCGGCCCAAGTCTTGTCTTGCCCCACTATGTGATTAATTGATCACAAGACTGGGTTAGTACGAATGGTTGTCTCGAATCGATGACTTAGTTTGGTCCGGTCAGAGTAATGTCACAGAAAAGAGAAAAAATAAGTGGATAAAAAAGAAAAGAAATATTTATATGCAATTCCACAAATACAAAGTTGATGGTACAGTCATTGATGGCTTACGCAGGCGATACTCTCCATGCAATAACAATCGACCCTTTCCAATTATCATGACACACAGTTATGATTTAGAAACGAGACCGTTGGAACAAGTCTTTACTTTAGGGCGGCAAATCACATGAAAACAATCGATGCAATCTCTCTGCCGTGGTCGGTCTGCGGTGTCTCGGCCATCTCTGTCTCCCCATCTGCTCGGCGTTCTGTTTTTTATTCCCCCATGCGCAAGAGATTAGGTGGGCATGCCAGCGCTCCTCAAAGAAGAAATTAGGGCTCTCTCTGCAAATGTCCAGATATGGGAGAGTCCCATCCCATCTTAGAATTCTACGTGGGACTTCTTGCTTTTTCTGAGTGCCTTTCACCATCACTGTCCAAAGAGTGTGGAAAGTCGCCTGCTATCCCTGAAATTCCACCTATGTCTTTTCTTCTTTTATCACCTGACCAAATGCTAGGCGTGATCTAGCCCAACGGCCAAATTTTAATTATAATTCAAAATTCTGATCTTGATTTTTGTGTGTTTGGTCGTTTACGGTCTGCTGCTCCTGCTATATATTTAGAGATTCTTGAGAAAATCCAAAAACGAACCTGCAGTATAACAGTTCTAATCTAGCATTGGTTTCATTCACGTTCTGCTTCAGTAACGGAGCTTTTCTGTGACTATTCTATAAATACTTGCACAGTGATTGTCCTCATGAAACTTCCTCAACTAGATTTTTTTTGAATTTGAGCAAGATGTCTTCATTTTACTTTTCAAGGCGATATGTAACCATAAGTTCTATGCTAATCATTTCTTTTTCCTACACTTATCACTTGGTAAACTATTTTCCGGTTTCTTGCTTCCTAGTCAAGTTTGATTTTCAAAACTGTAAATTCAATGTCAATAGTTATCTTTTGTCTTCTTAATTTCTGTACTTTTATGAATTTTACTCCTTTATAATGTCTTCTTTTTTTTTTTTATATTTTTCACATTCATTAACACACCAAACTTCTTAGTGGCTTTGTTGCCTTGTTTGGGGTGAAATGATAATGAAATTATTTCTTAATATTTAGTTTACATTTTTTATCTCCATTCACTGTTTCAGTTCACCTTCTCATTTATGTTCCATATTTCATTCATCTGTTATTATAAGTGGTTCAATTTCCGTAACTGTTTGTCTCTGATAATTCCAATTCGTATGCCAAACCTCTGGAATGTCCCTCTTGCCGAAGATCATATATTATGTATCTTACAGATAACAGCAAATTACTTTAGCATTCTATCACCACCTTGTCTAGCAAGTATTACAGTTTTATTTCTGAGCTGCCACACGCACAGTGTTATCTGTGTATCTGCGTAGTTTACTCAGTCTATCCTTTTTTCTGGCAAAATTAATCGTAAAAATCATAATTTAAATGCCGCAAATAACTGGCTTTTCGCTGCCCACATTGGTGGACATTTCCAATTTTTGTTCTCACAGGAGAGCAGAAAACCTATTGAAAGACAGCACGCATCTCGGGTACGGACTGTTGAAAGCGCTTGAGGGATAGCTTTTATCCTTGGGCCATGAGCAAAATGAACGCTCCCTCGCTGATATTTTCAACGTATATTGCAGGTTATTTTATTTCTTATTTGTGTTTTTGTGCGTGTAGGTGTGTGTCTAATTTTGTTGTGCATTGCACAGCGCCAGAACCAACAAAAATATAATACCACTCTAATAATATTAGTCTAATATCCAATTATGGTATCACTGCAATTTCTTAATTTCAATTCTTGTTAATTAAACAGTGTGTATATTTTGTTTCTTTTAGGTCAGAATAATTGCGTTTCTTTGAGTACTCATCGTTCAGACATCATACAAAGAATCATTTCGTCTTGATCTGTTTCTCTCTGCGAAAGGTCAAGAAAAAGGAAAATTTCGTTAGAAACAAAGAAAAACTATTGTACTGTTAATGTACTATCAGTTCTCCTATATGATAATGAACGCAGGATAATTTCCTCACAGATGAAGAGACTAAAGTTACAGAAATGTTTCTACAGACGTGTGCTGAGAACACGGAATGAACATTTGAGCAACGAGGAAATTATGTCGGGAGAAGGAAACAAAAATGATACATATACGTAGAATCAGAAAGACAGTTGAAATTCCTAGGGTGCATAATAAGGAGATTCTAGAAGGGTAGAGAAATGTGGGAAATAATGGTGGATCACATCCTAAGGGGACACTGCACATAAAACAAAAAAGACAAGTCACGAATAGAAAGAGTAGGTGAATAAGGAGGAGAAGAAACGGAAGCAAATAAGGAGGGGTAGGAGAAGAAGAAGACAGGAAAACGAAGAAGAAGATGATGAAAGGAAAACGAAGAAGAAAGGAAAACGAAGAACAAAGAAGACGAAGAAGAAAAAGAAAGGAAGAAGAAGAAGAATAAAGGGACATGAAGAAGAAGAATAGGGAGACTAAATAAAAGGAAAACTAATAGGGAGACTAAATAAAAGGAAAACAAATAGGGAGACTAAATAAAGAAAACATAAGGAGAAAGGAAAAGGATTAAGAAGGAGAAAAAAAGAATTAATGTGCTGAAAAAAAGAAAATGATTAAGAAGAAAAAAATTAAGGAGAAAAAAGGATTAAGAAAGAGAAAAAGGATTAGGAAGGAGAAAAAAAAGGATTAAGAAGGAGAAAAGGATTAAGGAGAAAAGGATTAAGAAGGAGAGAAAAAGAAAAGGATTAAGAAGGAGAGAAAAAGAAAAGGATTAAGAAGGAGAGAAAAAGAAAAGGATTAAGAAGGAGAGAAAAAGAAAAGGATGGGAAAAAGACGAAAGGAAAACGAATGAGAAGAAGAAACGAAGTTAAAAATATTCATGAAGATGGGACACTTCATACTCAGTTTCCGGTGCCACAATGAGCAAAACAGGAAATAACGGAGACAACATAAAATCAACATCGACAAGAGTTTGAATGAAAAATCTCTTAGCAATTAAACTTAAATTTCACTTCCTCCTGTAATGTACGGAATTTTCTACTGTCACTTTCGATAAATATTTTAAATTTGATTTTTTTTTTATTTCCTTTTTAATATTTCTTCCTATATTTCCCAAGTAGGCTTCGACAGCACACTGATTTTTGTGCGTGTATACAAACCCTGGTCTTGATTTACCTGTCTGTCGTCAACTCACTTTTAAGCTTCATATTAAAGCTAAGAAACATATAAACCACACAGAGGAAATTATGTCAGAAACAAGTATCTATAGAGATTTTCCAAGTGTAGCTTATATGTGGCACAAGGCCGAAAGTAAGGGACACCCAGTAAGGATCGAACTCACTACTCAGTCGTAATTGTTTTAGCGAGACAAGCTTGCTAACCATTACACCGAATCGAGTTGCCTTAAAATGATTTTCAAAGTGTAGGTTGGATGTGGCACAAGGCCGTAAGTATGGGACACCTAGTGAGGATCGAACTCACTGCTCAGTCGTAATTGTACTAGGAAGACAATCTTGCTAACCATTACACCACGTCAAGGTGCCAGAAACAATTAACTATATATTTTAAATCTGACAATAATCACAGACATCTACATATGTATCTTTTAAAACAAATATAATCTGATTATTTTTTTAGGAATTTTATAATCGTGACTCATGATGATGTATCTGGATTAACATTTAATGTACATTCTGATATCCTAATATATGTGGAACATATGTCTTATCTTTTATTACAAAATAGTTATTGAACCTTCAACTTCGCTCCTCGCCTTGTTCTGCTATCCATTCACGCAAACGCGGTAAGTTTCTGCTTCTAATGCTTCTCTTGACTTACTTACACTATGTTTATTTTAGATTCTACAGAAATTCCATTTCTAATGTATTCATTATATTAATAGTACAAGGATTACAGGCGTAGTAACAGCAATCGGAAAACCGGGTTCAAGTTCAGGCCTAGTTTTTAGCGTTGATTTTCGGAAGAATATCCATGATGAAATCTATGGAACCATCTTATCTAAATCCATATTTTGGTTAAAAAAGGAGATTATATTGGACTCTCAACAGGCCAATTCCAAACCGCGGACAAAACTTTAACCGCCTACATTTTCTTTCCCCAAAAAGTATGTCAATTCTCTTATATTTAAAATAGAATCTCTGAAAAAGCAGGAATGACTACGAACTGAAGAGACATGGCATTTAAAAGTGTGTCTCAACTCGAGATATGTGGATAGCATTATACACACAGAAAACCAGTCGCATAGTCGCTAAAATTAGATGAAACGCTTGGTAAGAGAAAGTATGATATAATTATATGCCGACACGAAGAAATATAGAAAGATAGATATTGAAATATTGTCAATTTTATAAAAAGTTTATACATCTTGATAGATACTTAAAATATGAAATATATTCTATGTACTTTTGTGTGATCCGAGATAAACATACACACAAAGCTTTCCACAATATATAGATAGAAGACGTCAGATCGAAAGTGTGAAATAGAAAACTGAAGATTATATAGTGTTTAAGATGAGGGGACCTGCATTTTTATATTACATTTGTAGCTCACTTGATGGAGCTAGGTTACCAGGGCACAGACTGGCTGATTATGCAAGTACCGACAAAGTAGGATATGGTCATATAGAGAGTTTGAAGGATAGAAATATATATATATATATATATGAGAGGTAGAGAGGAAGAAAGAGAGAATTAGATGGATATCTAGACGTTAACTGACTGACCACACGAAAAAAAAATCGATATCAGCAAGAACCGACAAGAGATGTCAGACTTCAAACCATTCATATAAGCAAACAATTCAAGCAGACAGATCAGCGGCTGAATAGACTTGACTTCGAGATTTTTTTTGTCCCTAAGATATTCTGTCAGGCGAGAGCTCCAACGTTATTCAAGAATAAGAAAGGAACAAAAACTTGCTTTAAATCACGCTTGTCTTTTAATGTCATCTGCAATTGATTATAATAGAAACAACAAAAAAAAAACATCCGTGTGTGTAAAAACTTGAAGCATTATCGATAACCGCCTTTCATAACAAAACATGAACAATGTTGTCTATAATTTCTGGTATCAGTTGATTGTCATAATAGGTGTAACCATACGTGTATATCAAGCATGGAAAACATCAGTAATCTAACAAAGAATTATAAACCATCACAGGATAAGCAAACTGACATTAGTAAACGCTTCAACAATGTTTCTTCTTGAGTTTAAGTTTACGTTATTATATTCTTAAATTTTCTTATTACTATTATTTGGTTTAATGAGAAAGCAATTACATTAAGTTTCCCTGATGAGATACTAATGATTGCATACCAATCATTAGATTAATTCATCCACCAGGTAATGTATTAGTGTTTTATTTTTGTATTTTAAAGTATTTCTCTTTGGCTTCATTGATAGATGAAATCTGAATCATTCTACGTGATGCTTTTACATTTAACTTTTTAACAGCAAATAGTCCAAAAAATTTTCTACATTAGGCTTCAACCTGCATAAGGACCGTGGACCACTCGAGGCAGAGGGTTACGTTAAGTGGTGGTTTATATGAATAGGAGAGGAAGATAACGATTTGTTCTATACTTGAATAAGAAGACTGTAGTAATTGGAGAAGCATCCTCTTGAGAGTCTGTTTCATAGAGCAATGGTTGGCGGGAAGAAGCTGTTTGATTAGCTTACTTCTCTCCGTTGGAATACGAAGGGAATGTGGGTGGTTTGTTAATATGTAACTAGCATGGCGGATCCTAGCCTTGAAAGTCAGACCTGATGGAACCAACAAATGTAGTTTGTCCGAAAACTTTCTATGGTAGCGGTGACACAGCAGTGGGAGACTAGCCATATGCTGCTTGTGGGCCAAAGTTTGGAGGTTGGAAAAAAATACTTCTCCAACAAAAACTCGGCGACGATTTTGAACTCTATCAAGATTGGTATGTGAGCTCTGGGCAGCTCCCGTTCACATACGGAACAGTGCTCCATTTTCGACCTGATCTCTCTCTTATAAAGGTAGAGAAGAGCTAGCGGAGTCAGGTTCTTACTGGAGTTGTAAACGGAACCGATCATTTTACCTGCATCCTTAGCGATGGATCGAATACAAGAGTTCTCCTTGAGGTTGGGTTTGACTTTGCGGTCCAATATCCTCTCAATGCACCGAGCCTCCTCAGGGGTACAACTGTTCATCGTAAGTAGAGCTAGCTCGGTGTCAGATCGGCGGTGATGGATTGTAACCAGCTTGGTTTTAGAGCCATTGAATGTAATCATCCAGTCTGGGGATGAAGTGATAGATCAGAAGAAAGGTCAGCTGGCAATCACTGATCGCCACAAGTTTTAGAGGTGAGCTCGTAAATCGCCGTATCATCGGCATAGACGTTTACAAATGATGGATGTATATTCTTAGGTAAATTATTTATGGTTTGGTTTGTTTTACTGCATATCAACCTCAATGTGCTATGTAATGCTTAAATGTTAGTTGCTGCTATTAAAACCTATTTTTATACTTTCATAGGGTTTTCACCCCAGTTTTTGGGCTAACTATTTGCCCATATTACTGTCGCTAACAGGTGCTACCAACCAGAGTCAGCATCGACCTTGGAACACTAGAAAATGATGTGGCTCCACGCTCCTCAAAACCTCCTGATTAGATGCCTTGCTGCCGGATGTAGTTTATCGTCTTACCCAGGACGCGGATGCCGTTTATCATCACACCCAGGACAGCATCATTTATGTAAATCAGAAATAAGATTGGTCCGAGAAGTGACCCCTGGGGACCGACACTGTTGACCTCCAGGTCATCGGAGGATTAGCTGTTAATAACTACCTTCAGTGATCTACTTGTTATGAGAGATTTTATAATAAAGCAAACCCTTCCAGTGATTCCAGAGCTGGAGAGCTAGTGTAGCAAACCTTTGTGCCACACATTGTGGAAGGCTTTTGAGATATTTATTGCTATGGCCCTTGCTGTGCGTTTGTTTATTATTGTATAGTATATATTTTGGTATGGGGTACTCTCAAATGATATAGATTTGGAAGAATTTATTTACGTTGATGTAATCTATTGAATCAGTAGGAAACATTCCACATCTTGCAGATACGTAGGTAGTACTAAACAAAGACAATCTCTGTTTCTTTTCTGATTCATACATTTTTTTTGTAAAACGTCAATTGTTCAAAGTTTACAATCAGAAATGAAAAAAAATCGACATTTTCTTGTAGAGAGGATTCAATGTCCGAATGCCTAATCAGATATATTGTACAAATATTGAATCCAACTATTAAGTTCCATAGTGTGAGCAACACTTGAAAGCATAAAGTTTTTATACAAAATCAGAGAGGGTGTCAAAATATGTACATAGTTATCACGATATCGTTATAGAGGAGAAATATCTATAGAGACTTGTGTACAGTTAAAAGAATTAAAAAAAAAAAAAAAAAACATTATTTCATTAATGATTTTCCGTAAATGATCATATTGGTGATCATTTGAGCTAAACAATAGTTTTGACAAAATGGAAAAATTATCAATAAATATTTCTTTCTGTCCAAAGGAAAGCTCCTTAGAGATTCATAATTCTAGTTTTATATAAAAAATGAACATTTCATATTATTATGTCATAACGCATGTAAGTATTAAATTACACCATAAAAAGAAAGAAATGTAAGTGATTTTGTAGCAGGTGAATATTCTATAATCGGCTTCCAGGCTTTGAAACAAACAAGAGAAGCTTAAAAAGATTTCCGTTGATACCGATTCACCTTGAAACAGAAATTGAGTAAAGAACCAAAATAGGAAAATACGTTTGCTAATATGAATTTATAAATATCCAATTACATAAGACTTTTGTTCAGTTAATTTGGGATCTAATGCGTAATTTCCTACCATATTTAACTTTCGTTCACTTTGTTAGTCTCATGCATACAGTGTTGCATATATACAGGAAGTACCAAGTATTTGAGAACATATTTTAGACGGCTATAAATGGATGTTTATCTACTATAATATTACGTACACCTCAAATATTCTCTCGTAGAACAATTTTAAATCATTTCACACAAAACAAGCCAATAAAATCAGTAAGAATTTACGTAAAAGCAGAAAGAATATCAGAAATATAGAAAAAAAAGACATCGTTAAGGAGAAATAATAAAATAGCAGAAATTACGAAGACAGAAGATAAAGATTGGAATAGTTTTTAAACTTTTGAAAATCAAATTTAACTGGAAAGCCAGATGACGGAAGAGAGTCCTACAAGCGGGAATGAAGCATTAGCTTAGAACTTACGGTTGTGTCTAGTCACTTCAACTATAATATGTTGAGACCTTGCCACTAATATAATAATGTACTGAAATTCCTAAAGTCGATATAACAGAGAAAACTGATCATGAAAATATTTATAGAAACTTCAATAAAAGCTATTACTATTTCAGAAATTCTACTTTACGGCGTTGGGAAAGTTAATGAAACATTATTTTTATATTTTTAGCTATTTCCAACAGGAGGGTCTCGGAGATAGAAAGATTACTGAAAGCAGCCAAATAAACTAGAGGAATTGAACTTTCTTTGTGCAGACCCCATGGTTGTATCTTATGCAACGTACGCCAATTACACGCCGTCTGTTCTAGTCCTACTTTTTGTGGACAATGAGAGTCAGTCGATGCCCTATAATTTTTTCTCATGAGATTCAGGATTTATGATTCCACCAACACCTTATTACTAAACACTCTTCTAGCATGACTCAAGATCGCACACGTTACCCAGGCGTGGTTGTCCGAGGATTATTACTCATAACATGTATCTTCCTCATTCTAGTTTTTAAATCCTCTTTAGATGTTATGGAAAACAGACGAATAAACAAATCCACAATATTATGCATGGCTTCCAGCTCGTTTAGAATTGCCTACAACCGCCGTCACAGATCAAGGATTTAAAATAGCTTCAAATGCATATAACTATTAAGTCATCCGTCAAACCTTAAAATTAACATTAAAAAAAAATCACAAAAAGTAACTTTATCAAATAACTAAAACTAAATAACATTGACACTTCTAAAAACAACAATAAAATGCATATTATATGTGAAGAGAAAGTATAATAAAGGTATTCAATTTCAACAGAAACAAAACGTTTGAAATAAAACTCCCCAGAACACTGTACAATGTGTTAAAAGTACCATAAATACTCAAGCATAGCGCTAGATTTACGATTAATTTGTTTTCTTATATAAATATATACAGAATTTTTGAAGTGCTTAAAAATTATGCATTTTCTGTGACCGATTGCAATATACACCGGTAATTTTTTTTGACATTATAATTCGTGCAATTTCCGTGACCTTAACTACTTGGTAGGTCAACAATTACACAGTACCTCTTGGGACATCCTGCATTATTTACCCAAAATTCTTCCGTTTTGCAAGGTATTTGTTGATTTTAATTGACATACGTAAGGAAATAGATATTGGCACGTCCACGTGGTATAATAATTAGTATACAGGTTTCGATAGAATATTTAAGACTGAATAGTAAGTTCGGACCTCACTGGGTACCCCATAGTTTCAACCTTGTGCCAAATCCAAGATACGCTTAGAAAATCACCATAAGGAATGACATTTTGCTGTTCATGTAACTATAAAAGGGAAAATACTACGTTTGTAAATGAGCTAACGTGGCCAGTTATGAATGAAAAGAAAAGCACAGTATCTAAATCATCGTATCAGATATTTTACGGTAAATGTTTTTTTTCTCACCATTTTGGGTAAATTTGTATAAAAAAAAATGATGGCAATTAGCTATAAAATATGACCAGGATGATGCTCAGTACTGAAATATTTGATTAAGGTAAGCCTACTCGCATCGCATTATGCACAAGCAATTTGAAAGAATCAGGTTACTCATAAAAAAATAAGATCACTCACTATAGGAGGATATCTCACTATAGAGGAGGATTATACAAGGTATAGGGACAGGTGTAAGATATTATCCTGAAAAACTCTTGTATGAATATTTCATAATTTTCAACCAATAATAACGGCGACTCTTCAGTCAATACATGCATAATGTTTTCCTGTATGGAAAGGCTAATATCAGCATTCCCATTGCCGCTGAATGTTTCCTTCATGGACATCATAGTCAAAGTGGAGCAGAACTGCTTAATCATGACATATAGTCATTTCTGAGATCGAATCGAAATTGGACTCAAGGATCAGAGCAATTATATTGTATAAATAAATATGTTCGGTTTCTTACTTTAAAAATAATAGAGATTTTGAAAATATTGTTGAGTATAACAGTTTTGTTTTATTTTGAAGTCTCTGGCACGCAAACACACATACATATAAATACAGAGAAAATTTAAACTCATTTGAGCCCAGGGGTTTCATACTTCGTGGGAATTAATCATTGGCGAAACGCATCGGCTGAGATAAATATTCCTATTGTCTTTATTCAGAGTCTTTTTACAGATAAACTATTGAAACATTGGACACGCACACATTAATATTATATATATATATATATATATATATATATATATATATATATATAAAACCTTTATATGGTCTTAAGGTGTGCAATATTTATGGGATAAAGTACTGAATGTCAGAGACAGAGCGAGTGTAAATATAAAAGTGGATATTGAAGTCAACTCTTAGAGTCGACAGTTTTTCATGCCGGACGCAATCGTCAGGCCGTGTGTGTGTGTGTGTATATATATATATGTGTGTGTGTGTGTGTGTGTATCTATGTGTGTGTGTGTGTGTGTGTGTATCTATGTGTGTATCTATGTGTGTGTGTGTGTGTATCTATGTGTGTATCTATGTGTGTGTGTGTGTATCTATATATATGTGTGTGTGTGTATCTATATATGTGTGTGTGTGTGTATCTATATATGTGTGTGTATCTATATATGTGTGTGTGTGTATCTATATATGTATATACATGTGTGTATCTATATATGCACGTATGCATACATGTGTGTATCTATATATGTACGTATACATATATGTGTGTATCTATATATATGTGTGTATCTATATATATATATATATATATATATATGTGTGTGTGTGTGTGTCTATATATGTGCGTATCTATCTATATATATGTGCGTATGTGTGTGTATCTATATATATATATATGGTTGTGCGTATGTGTGTGTGTCTCATTACAATTTTTTCAATATTTTTGCTAACTTTATAAGAATTCTGTAATGTTATTTTTTTTTTATCATTGATGATTGAATTTGTTTTCTATTCCAAAATTACAAATATATCACCATGGAATTTACCTGTGTTCTACAAGTAATAATGCACTCACCTTTTCTTTGTCGGACTTAAAGCCAGAGCGTAGTATGTCACCAGTGGCCAGCTCCCCTTCATTGATACGAAGACGTTCTTCCATGTCAATGCATCGCAAGTCTGCAAGTTTAACTTTCTCCAAGGCTTCCTGATGAAGACTATGCTGATTCTCCAATTGGTCGAGAAGTTTCCGGATATGTTTATCATTGATCTCAAGTTGCTGAGAAGAACGAGGGAAATTAAAGAGATTCTTTGATAGACAAAACTGGTTGAGATAGACAGATATGAATAGACAGGCAGACAGTCAAACAGATAGATAGATAGATAGATAGATAGATAGATAGATAGATAAAACTGAGTAAAATAGACAGATAGATAGATTAATCTGAGATAGATATGAACAGAATGAGATAGATAGATAAAAGCAGAGACAGATTTGAATACAGAGATATGAATAGAGAAAGAGACAGAGAATTAGACAGACAGACAGACAGATAGACCAGGCCAAGATAGGTAGAAAAGACAAATACTAAACAGACAGACATATATAGATATAGACGAGGCCAAGACAACGATAGATAGATAGATTCCAATAAGCATAGCTAGCTGATCAGTTGACTGGTCAAACAACGAATAGATAGATATGAACAGAATGAGATAGATATGAACAGAATGAGATGGATACATATATATGAACAGACTGAGATAGATATGAAAGTAATGAGATAGATAGATATTGGGTTGGTCAAAAATGTTATTCGTTCTATTAAGTAATTTTTCTACTTAATAAGTGAACAATCGACAAAGCTGAGACAGATTTGAATACAGAGATATGATTAGAGACAGACAGAGAATTAGATAGACAGATCAGGCTGAGACAGAAAGACAGCACAGAACAGAGAGACAAATATATATATAGAGAGAAACAAGGCCAAAATAGATACAGACAAATATGAACAGATAGATAAAGAGATAAACTGATAGATACAAATGAAATAGATCTTAGCACATACATATGCATACATATATGATCACTGTTGATTTGTTAAATGAGTATGACCTTTGCAGTCAAATTTTGATCAATATATTTGGTTCTCGTGATAACGAAAATGGCTCTTGAAGCTTGGAAGTAATTGGAATATCTATTGCAGATGTGGCAAACTGTTGTTTTGTACAGTAGGACAGGTCGATTTTGGAAGCGTAGTTTTAAAAAAGTTGGGGTTTGACATGATCAATAATGATAGAACATATTTTTTCCAAATCATTACCGTTTATTGATGAAACTCATTTGACGATTAAGTTTAGATTCAAAATTTGTAGCATTGCAATTTCATTCCAGTGATCAGTGAAAGCTTTATAGCACGGCCTTATAAAATTTATAATTTACTGAAGCTTTACAAATTGTATATGGACAAGACGCATAGCACAAGCACATTATTACTAAATCATTGGACCATCAAAGGGAAATTATACTAAAACAATTTAGCTATATTATGATGCAATATGTTATACAGTGCAGTAGTTTTAGTGTGATTTTTCAATAAACAATTCAAATTTAAAACATTTTGTCTTATAATTTGAGCTCAGCAGTATTATGGTGTTATATACACTTTTATCTATTTTTGTTTTTTATTAATTAGGATCTAACAAATTTTACTCATTGAGTTGCCATTTTTTTATAATCTTTTTTTTTACATAGTTTTTACTTATCAAATACAATAAAAAAAATGCATATTTTGCTTTTGGTGATTAATAATTATAAGTTTGGTTTCAATATATTTTCCGCTCATTGTATCTAATACTAAAAATATATCAACTTTATTTGGATTTATCCTTGAAATTTTTTTGAAGTCAGTTTGGAATCAAAAACTTGCAGAAATTAGGTATTTCTGTACTTTTTTAGACCATGTTCATGTCTAGATGCTCATTCATTGAAAAAAAGCTATGAATCTTATTTTTTGGTTTCAGTATGTTTCATATCAAACCCCAGAAAATATACATATATCATGTATTTTAATAATTTTTCATTTTTTTTTGTAAAATTTTTAACATACTTTTGGCAATGTAAATATAATAATGTCAACTATTCATGCAAAAAAAAAAAGGCTAAAAAATAATGGGAAACCTTATTAATAAAAACAAAAAAAAAACAACACTTAATAATATCTCTATATATAAAAGGCAGGATGTGTGTGTGTGTTTTATGCACAGCCGCAATTTTTTGACAATTTGTTTTTCATTTACATGCACATGCTCCAAGTTAGAAAATGTTACGAAAAAATTAACTAAACAAAATGAACACAAAATGATCAGCTTTAAAAAATATACTTGTAACTGGAAAAACTGAATGAAAAAAGAATGTTAAATTCAAATTTTTTTTCACACCCAACCCAGTTCTGCGGAATCAGAATCAACGTTGAGTTTAAGCAAGCATAATGAATGGTAATTGGAGTAAAGTGCCATTTCTTAGATTTAAATTTTTCATTTTGTGACGAATGCAGCTATCGATTTTTTTTTGCATAAAAGCATGCTAGTTAACATTCGTTTCAGTCAGCTGTTGGCTCTCACGCTGGCCAATAGAATCTTCATGCCTATTCATACTGAGGAGTTGTCATACAAGAAACAATACTGTTCAGAATTATATATATATATATATATATATATAACCATTTTAATAAATTTATTTTTTTAATTATATCGTTGTTTTTTTAAATTAAAATCAATTTTTTTTTTAGAAGGTTAAAAAAGGCTGGAGATTTTACTGGCAAAAATGTTAAAAAATTTTGTAAAAATTTCAAAAATAGGATAATATTAACAACAATGACAGTGCTTGTAAAAAAAAACATAAAGAAAATTATCAGAATAGAGAAAACAAAGAAAATGACAAAATATTAAGTATTTTTTCAAGAAAGTCATTTGATAATATGTATAAGTACAAGATGTATGTTTGTAAACTCACATTGGTATGTTATTTGTACTTTGTTTCAAAGGTACTTGCATCGTTCCTTGATATCTTCATCATTAGTATGAATGAATAAAATAAGCATCATAAAATTGATGCCAGTTGTTCTCGGAAGAGATGAATTTGTGTCTGTGCTGTTTTGATATTATGTCCTGAATCCCTCATTTCTCAATATATGGCTGAAAGATGACAGTCCCATTTATCTTAAGTTCATTCTGTGAACTGTCAAAAAAATTGACACGACTGTAGTCTTTCTTTCAAATGTTCAATTTCTCTTTCAATATCTTTTCGTTTATCAATTGCACTATCAAAAATATTTAAATATATATATATATATTAAAAAAAAATGGATCAATATTAAAAAGAAAGGAAGATTTAAAAAAAAATAAAGAAATCAATGACATGGAATTTGTTTATCCATTCCCTTTTGATAAACTTTATACGAAAATCAAGGACAAGGTCTGTGTTCAATTAATTAAATAACCCCTTAAAAAACACTTGATACCAAATTTAAATGAATTGATCTATTAAGAAAAAGATTTTCTATGAAAACTCAAATTTGCCTGTGCCATGTTAAAAACTTTCAATATCATCATATTTACTGATTAAAAAATAAATTTTAACTTCAATTACTGGTTTTTTCAGACTTTGAGACAAAGTGTATCAATTTCAAATTCTACAAACACCTTTAGTGTAATATATCATTGATTATCTTAGAAGATTCTCTTTTGTGCCCAAAAATACTGATGTATACAAACATATATATATATATATACTCATATTCG
>CAHIKZ030004082.1:0-30000 GCA_903632075.3 Acanthosepion pharaonis | reverse complement strand
ATCAAAAAAACTTGAAAAATAAAAATATTTGAATATAAATGCCGTAAAATAAAAATTAAATATATAAATACAAACAATAACATCATCGAAGAATGAAGAAATTTTTCTAATTTGAAAAAAAATTCACCATAACGATAAATTTTAAAATGAAATTTTAATTTATGACTCAGAAATTCATAAAATATATTTTATTAATAACAGTAAATTACCATATAATATTTAATATAAATTTCCAAAATCATATCATTATATTCGCAAAATTTCATATTTAAAAGATAAAAGTATTTATATATATGCATGTGTCTTTTTAATCAATTATCCAATTTATATCAAGATTTCTACATTTGATTAAAAATTAAATTATTTATTGACGTTCCTTGAATTTTAAATCAATTTTTGAATAGTGAAAAATTTTGTTTGTCGAACCAAAAAATTCAATAAAAACATTTTTTTTTTTAACGTTTCCTAGTTGGGAACATATGACACTGATGATATTCGTTTAAGATAAGAAAAACAAAAATAAATAAAAGATTTTATATAAGAATATAAATCAAAAGAATTTAAAAATTATAAATGATTATAAATTTAATGTTTGTTCATTTAATATTTTTAAATTATTTTACGAAATTAATTAAAAAAATTTATAAACAATTGATTATTTTTTGTAATTCATATATATAAATTTATAATTTAAAATATATTTAAATATATATATTATAAGAATATGATGGCGCGAATGTATGAACTCGCTCAACATAAAAGAAAACAGAATGTATTTTATATTCAAAAAAATAAAATTTTTTATATAATAAAATGTTAAAAAAAATGAAAAAAAACAAAAAAAATAATATATCCAAACCCGAAAAAATGTTGATTTGAAGTTCAAATAATGTTAAAACTAACAAAAAATTCAAAAAAAAAATCATTTTTCTCTCCAAAATGCATAAACCAAATGATTATTGAAAAGTTAAAAAAAAAAATAATTGAAATTTTTTTTTTTGAATTTATTTTATAAACGAAATTTTTAAATGAACTAATAAAAAATTTATGTTGATTTATATATTTATTATATATATATATATATATATATATATATATATAATATATTATTTGTTTTTTAAATTTTGTACGACAATTTTTTTTATATTTATATTGAATCTTTTTTTTCATTTTAAATAATTAAATATATATATATAATATATATATATATATATAGAGAGAAAGAAAATTTTTATAAAGAAAAGAAGAGAGGGATAATCAGATCATTTTTTTTTATAGACATGACCAGATAAAATTTAATTTTTTTAAACAGAATCATTTTTTGAAAACCATCAAAGAAAAAAAAGAAAAAAAAAAAAAAATCAAAGAAAATAATTTGAATATTAAAGTAAGAAAAAATGTTATTAAAGACTGATTTATATTATATATTATATATATTATTTATATATAATTTATATTAATAAATATAGAGAGAGAGAGACAATTTTATAGACAATTGATTCCTTTTTTTCTTTTGCGTATATTTATCTGAAAAAATCGGAATGTTTACGTGGTAAAATCAATCAGCAGAAGGAAACATACCTTTTACAAGATATTAATTCTAAATAGATAGATAATAGATACTAATATAAACAGAACTGACATAAATAGATAGAAGAAATAGATAAATATTTGATAATTTTAATGATTGAAAATAGATAGAAATATTCATACAATTATAGATAGATCCAGTAATAGATAAAAAACAATTAATTCTAATAATTTAAAATTATAAAAGAACTTTTAATGAATGAAGAAATTGATAAAATCTTTCTCTATCTTAACAAAATCTATAAATAATATCAAAAGGCGTTGTTTGATATTTTTGACAATAATAAATAATGTTCTAGTGAAATGGCATCAAGCAAATATTTATCTTTCCCTTTTTGTTTTTTTTTTTATATAATATTACTTTTTTTAATGGCGAGGTATAGTTTATTTCGTGCTTTTTCAGTAAATTGACAAATGAGAAAAAAAATATTTTTCATTTTTTTTTTGAAATTTTGAAATATATTCTTATTGTTTGAAATGTATATAGATATAATTGAAATAAAAGCCGGCGTCCACCTTTTTAAGCACTAAAATATTTATGATTTATTTTTTATTTAATTTGAACCATACGTCTCATATTTGCTTGCATCTTTCAAAAGAAAAATGATAGATATTTTTATAAAAATCTATTACAACGATAAAACATTTTGATTTGTATACTTTGACTCTTTTTCTATATAATTCTTTATAATATATATATATTTATCTCAATAATTCTCTTATTTCATATTTTTCAAACGTCAAGTCAATTTTTTTTTTATCTCTTCTGTTCTTTTCTACGAATAAAATTTTCAAATTTTTTTTGTCGGTATTTCAAATTTTGATTTTGGAAAAAAATAAAAAATTTACGTCCCTTTTCAAATTTTCATTCTCCATTATAATTCTAATTTCTTGCTATTTTATTCAGAAGAAAGGATTTTTAAATTTTTTTTACATCATTTTTATATATATGATATATATATATATAATATTATCTAAAAAATAATAAAAAAAATTATTTATAGTCAAACTAATTTTCATTTTTTAATAAATTCTCATCAGATACATTCAAAAATGAAATATTTTTTAAAACTAGTTTTTTATTTTTTTGAAATATTCATTTTATCTCTTTTTCTTTTTTTTTTTGGCTTCCTTTATTTTTAATTTTAATATATATTTATATTTTATTTTTTCCATTTTTATCATTATCCTTGCCTCCTAAACAAAAGATAAAATGTTATATTCTGCAAGACAAAATTTCTTCTTTGTTTCTTCAAAATCTAAAATGAAAATACATCTTTAGTCTGATCTTTCTCTTTAAGATTTTAAAAAATTTCTCATCATCTCTCTATTTGGATGATATGTGTTATTGTTTTCCTTTCGCTTTGAATTGAATTTTATTTTTTTTAAAACATTTTTTTGTTAAATTTTCTTTCTTTAAATTATATATTATTCTTCTTCATTTATCCATGTGACGTCGTCCCCTGGTCGCAGCGCCAACTGTGACGTTCTATCCTGGTCTACCACGGCACCAACTGACGACGTCCCCAAACAGCACCAATTCAGACGTCCTCGCCGCGGCGCCAGCTGTTCGCTCCTCGCTGCTCCGTTCGGGTGTCGCTGCTCCAAACGTGACGTCCGCCTGTCGCGTCAGTCGTGTTGTCTCGTCCTGTGACGACCAACTGGCTTGGTATCGGTCGCGGCACCCAAATGTGACGTTCTAACCTTTTGGTGATTCGGGTGGGAATCTGGTTAGATTTGATATCAGCCTCGTCGTTCCCAACTCGCTTCCAACGCCTGGTTACCAAGGTAACTGCATTGATCTCCAGTCTGCCTACCCACGTTGTGAATTGATCTTAGGCAGACGAGATCAATCAGTGGTTGGGGCCGTAATGCAAACCGAGTTCAACGGGGGTGATACCACACAAATATGCATAAAAAAGAAAATAAAATGAAAACTCAAAAGTTCAAAGTATCAAAGAAAAAGGTAACAAACTTTATGTCTAGTTGTTCGATACATAGGACTGCATCTATCTCCCGACCCGTTCTATGGATTGTGACACGTCGTTTTCCGTTAGGCGAGTTTTAACGCTTCAAGTTGTTTGCTCTCTAAGAAATTGGTTTTTCGGTGTGTCTTTGGACGAAAGTCGAAAAAACTTATTTTTGGTGGTCTGGATCTAAGTCGCTCTTCAAAATAATTGTTCTTGGGTTGAAGAGGAGTCCGGAATTTGCGTGAATCTTGGTCAGCTATCTGCGAGGCGGCTTCAACTGGAGACTCAACTCAAACTTTTCTGGAACTGAACTCAACTGGAACTTAAACTGGAACTGATTTCTGCTCGTTGTGGCTTCGCTTATATGGACGCCGACCAAAACCGGGGTGGGTCTGTCGGCGTCGGGGTTTCCTCGATAATTCTAAATACATATCCACCTCTTTTTATTTCTGGTTAGGAATTTTCCACTTTTTTCCATTTTTGGGAACCTTTCCTTACTCCCACCTTCTCACCATACTTCAGAGGGGTGAAACTTCCCTCCCCACTTCTTCGTAGCAGCTTCTCATACCTATCACTCTGGATGAGGCGGCGACAGCCTCCTTCGTGCGTCACGTGATCACCACTTGACCAATGATGTCTTAGTCGGGCGTGGACGAATCCGCGGCTTTGTTTCAGGAAAAAAAATATCTTGCTTAACTAAAAAAAAATTATCTCTTTTTTTTTCCTTTTTCTTCCTCTTAATCGCCGTTATCATTTTCTCTAGCCGCAAACGGACAATATGATGGCGGTCAAACTCTTGTTCTACACGTGGTTTTCGTCAGGTATTTTATCGCTAATTATCAGAATGGGTGGTCTTCTTAACACGGCCAACGTCGCCCTCGAAAAGACATTTCGCCTAAATTCCCATTCATTTCCCCATTCATTTTCCTTCATATTTTCTGATAACATAATTTTATTATCGCAGGCCAAAGGATGTTCCGTCGAAAAAAATCGGTCAGCGGACACTCGTGTGGTGGCTTTTAATTTTTCATATCTGTCCAAAGTCCTTTAGTTGCCCTGTTTTTTCGTCAATTATCGAAATAACATTTTCATTTGAATTTTTCTTTGGCCAGTCGGTCTGTAGTTTGATAATAAGATGCCTTCCCGTACCATAATATCCTTAGATAACACAGCCGTCGCAAAAACACATCTGATTCTTTTTCTTTCCTTTCTTTTTTTTTTTTTCCTCAGAATTTCCCTGTCATTGTAATGACAAAATATCCTTTCTCCATTTGTTACTTATCAAAATATCCGCCTTATCCATTGTCTCTTTTTTTTTTTAACGTGTGTTTGTGTTACCTGCTTCACTGTCTACAGGACGGAACAAAAAAACACTAAATAATTTAAAATAACAATGAGAAAGTAGTTTTAAATACATTACTTAGGTTAGTTTTTATAAACAACAAAGTCAAATTATTTCATGTCATCGTAGATTGTCGGATTAGAATGTTGAATCTAACACACTATTTTCCCTTGAAAATAACAAATATAAAAAATATTATGAAATCGAAGGACACTTCGACGTGGTGTAATTTTTAGAACCATGTATCTCGCTAGATCGATTATGACTGAGAAGTGAGTTCGACCCACACCGAGTGTTCCATACATCTGGCCTTGTGCTACATATAAACAAGGCCGAGAAAAATATTTGGGAACTTTCGACGTGGTATAATTATTAGCAAGCTTGTCTCGCTAGATCAGTTACGACTGAATAGTGAGTTCTAACTTCACTAGGTGAAAATTATTCTTCTAATCTGTTCTGATATCGAACATGATTTCCCGATTTCCTTCTGACAACCTTTTTCCTTTTTCAGTGAATTAATGCATGAAATGGAATAAATGCAATACCATTTATACATGTGATGTCATTTCTTTTTCTAGCCTTGCTGCTGTTGTTTGTGATACCTTGGGCCATTGGACGATCCCTTCTTAGCGATGAACAGTGAGTAAATAGTTTGATTATTTTATTGCTATCTCAATTCGCCTACAAGTTATAATATTCGCTCACCATAAAATATTTATTGATATTTCTATGATTTTCTTTCTCCTGCTATCTTGTCAGATCACATTATACACAATCTGATTAATTTTCTTCAAATTTCAAGAATACCCTGCTTTATATATATATATATATATATATATATATATATATATATATATATATATATTCGGATAAAAATCTGGGAGAAAAATACAGAATAACCCTTCCAATTTCACCTCCGCCTACGCACAAAACAAAAAAATAAATGATTAAATATGGGCACATTTCATTTATTATTTTAAATGTGGTTGCTAACAAATGAGTAATTTCTTTTCGGATATAAATATTCATAAATATACTCTTCACTGATGTGGGATTTTTGCAAGTTTTTTTTTCTTTAACCCTACGTTCACCAACATTTTAAATATTCATGATTCCTATAGTTGGCAACCTGTTTTTTTTTCTCTTCCGCTACTCTCCTGATTCAGTGAGGGTGTGTAGCATGTGCTGTAACACAATTTGTAGTTCAGTGGATGTAGGTGGGAGACACCACTGGACTATCCATTTTCAAAATCCCAGGTCATTAACGCAGGGTTTAAAAATAGATTTTACAGCCAAAAGTTTTCAATATTTAACATCATTTTTCCCACGTTATTTCTAAGAACAGCGCCAAATGAACGTACCAGATAGCATTTTATCGTTTTTCATATTCATTATGGAAACCTTATTTAAAAATTGAATTATCAATTATTTGTCTTATTTATTATGAAATAAAATATCATATTCCGCTTTTGTCTGCTTTTTATCCATTTCTTAAATTCATCAATTTTCATTTTGCATGCGCGCCTAGAAGCTGGACTTTTCCATTCGTACCAACTATAATATTATCCAATAGTTAGTGTTCTTTGTCTTAGTAAATAGATTAGTATTCATGTTACACTAATTTTTAATGTTTGGCGTGGGTTTTTATCTTTAGTTCATGTTGCTTTAATATTCTACGATCTTTAAAAAGGAACAGAAAAGGAAATGGCTACCATATTTATTCGCGTTCTGGTAATAACCTTGAAGAAAAGCCCATAAAATAAAACGACCGAAACGTTACTATGATAATCAAGACTAGGATACAATATTGTGTAAATAATCGTAATTCCTCATCACAGAAATTTATATATATAATTTTGATTAAATCTTTTTATTCTCACCAACGAAACTTACTTAATTATCGTTACTACTTGTTTCTTATATATCCGCCTTTACACAAAATGGAATAAAACCAACCTATTTATAATGCATGATAGCTTAAAAGTTGAATGACCCACAAATCTTTTGGACAATACAAAGTATTTTATTAATACTCTTGGGAGACTGATATCTCAAGGATAATTTGATACTATGAGTGAATTTTCGAAATGAAAGCTTTTCACGGTTCCATGTTTTAAACTCAAACACTCATTTCTCCAAGAAAATTGAAGGGTCTCAGAAATGAATAAGCGAGACTAGTCATCTTGAGTTCTTCAACCTTTTTCTATAGAAATATGTCTACAGATTCTTTGAAGATATGATTTTGTGCACTTATGCATATACAATGGATTTCCTGCTTGAAAGATCGGTTTGAATGATTACCGCTATTTCCTTACATTAAACTTAGGAAATATCTATATCAATGTGTTTATTATTGCTTATGATGAGTTTGTACCAAGTAATACTTAAAACCCTAAGTTCCTCCACTTTGAAGCCTACTTTTCTTCAAATCTTCCATTTCAAATTGTCATTTATCAATTATTTCTCTATGTGTTAACGAAACAATTTATGAAATTAAATCGCTTTAATGAAATCAGACGAAAAGTGACGGCCTATTCCAGAGAATAATAATTCTTCCATCTGATTCAGACATTGATTCATTCTCTGAGCCAATAACCCCACTTTATATTTTAGATTCCTCTTTTGCAAGCCTAATATCTTCCTTTTGAGAATGTCACTTTATATTTTAAATTCCTCTTTTGCAAGCCTAATATCTTCCTTTTGAGAATGTCACTTTATATTTTAAATTCCTCTTTTGCAAGCCTAATATCTTCCTTTTGAGAATGTCACTTTATATTTTTGTTACCCAACCTTTCAGTTGGATTATGTAATTTGTGTGTGTGTGTGTATGTGCGTGCGTCTGTGTGTGTGTGTGTGTGTGTGTGTGTGTGTGTGTGTGTGTGTGTGTGTGTGTGTTTCCACTAAAAGTGTCGGAACCGTTTCCACATTTTTTTTTATTTCATTTTGTCACATTGTTTCAACCGCTGTAATCATCAAGCTTCATTAATCGACCTCACGAGACTAGATATTTATCTTTCACAATCGTAGGTTTTACACAATGTGACGAATAACGTGGAACTCCGCACAGGTGGCGCTACAAATTGGCCATTTACCTGTGTGCTGTTTAGTTGGGGCATTTCAGGCATTACTAATCGATCCTGACTGTGCGTCTTCAATTGCAACAGGGCTAATTTAACCTGGTGTATAAACCGATGAAACGGAACATTGGTTAATTGTCAACTCAGGTGTTATAATTCTGGCACTTTCTGGGAAAGCGAAACATAATTTTCAAACCTAAAGCGGTGGGCTTCATAGTTTTCTTTTATCATATCTAGAATTCTTCTTAAGGAATTACAGATTTCATAACAGTCTTTCTTATGAAAAAACTATGTCACACATTTAACGTGCCATTGTCGGTATCGAAGATTTACCTGTCGGAATTGAACACACATCAAAATATACAGACTATAGCACTTTTTATCCAATAAGTCATATCGGGTAGAGTCAGAGTTTACGGCTTCCATTAGACATTCACCGAATATCAAATGGAATGTACTAGACATCTGCAAACATATCCGAAGAAGAGACAAGTTGAAGCAAAAAGAAACAGGTCTGAGAGAATCAATGTACAATAGAATTAATTAAACTTTGATTTAACTTGCATCCTACAACATATTATATGAACTATGAAGTTTGCTCAATATACGAGAGAGAGTGCCACAAATTGATTATTGAAATAATACGCTGAAATTTGATTTGAGGAAACATTTCAGTCTAAAGTGCGATAAAAAAATAAATATCTATCAGCCCATAATTTACAAGAACACTTAAGAAAAAATCTGGTCGGAAACATTAGATTTCTATATAAATCACATTATCAGAAACATCTCGAAATTAGAAAGACCCTGTAAAACTATCACATTATTTAACAGTTGAAATAAAGTGTTAAAAGTTTTCGTTTTTTTTTTTTTTTTTTTTTGCAACACGTGAAGACTCGAAATGAACGCTACTATTCAAAACAACACAAAAATAAATTACAACGTAACAGTCAAAACATGAGAAAAAATTAACACCAGACTCAAAACACCCATGAAAATGGGTAAATAAATGACCGAAAGCTCTTGAGATAATAAAAATTATAAAAAATTTTTTTACAATTTCAATAATAGATGCGCCATCTTAACATTCATCCCATAATTTACAGCCCTCTACCATCACCACTGAGCACAAACTGGAACTGATTGACGCTTGTCGGCAGGTCGCTAGGTCAAGGGTAGGTAACTCAAGGCATTAGTGAACAGCTGTGCCCGTATCGAGGTTCTGTTATTCAAATCACGTTTGTTCATTCATAAAGTAACTGAGCATATTCTGTATTTTCAATTTAGATACGTGAAATAGACGGAGATGAAGAAAAAAAAAAAAAATGACTTAAACGACGGAAGAGCTTCTACAGAAAGAGAAAAGAAAAATATTGCAGATATAGAGAGTGCGAAGAGAATTATGCAAGTTAAAGAAGGAGAATTCATTGAAAATGAGACAGGAAGAAAAAAAAGGAAAAAGAAACAAAGTGGGTGTCGGGGACGCGCAAATGAAAGAAAGAAAAAAAAGTAAGGGAGGAAGAGTAAATAAAGAACAACGCTTCTACAGAAAAAAAAAAAAAAAAGACGTTATAGAAATACAGAAACTGAAGAGAATTATGCAAGTGACCGAAACAGAATTCACTAAAAAAATGAGAGACTGGAAAATAAGAAAAAAGAATACCAAGTTTTTGATAACTCGTGCACAGTCCTCCTGGATAATCGCTTGAATAATCTGTCATGGTTGTCTTCAATGCAACAATGGTGCGTGGGGTTGCTCTTGTAGATGGTGTCATTGAGCCCCCGCCCCAGGAAGAAATCTGAGGAGTTCAAGTCAGGTGAGTAAGGTGACCATTCCACTTCGGATTTGCAAGACACAAGACGCTCTCCAAACTTTTCACGGACCCATGCCATGGTAACATTATCAATATAATGAAGAGCACCATCCTGCTGGAATCACTATTTGTCCTCATCGAGCTCTCCCTATCTGAGAGACAACTGCTTTGCTTCAACAATAGTGAAACACACTGTATATAATTTATACCGACATATCTTCTATTCTGCCATGTGCATTGAGGACGTTGGCCATCAGGACTCTCAAAATTTCCTGTCATTTATGTCGGCATAAATTTTGCCTTTAGCTATCTTCCCTAAACACTTTTCTGGCAAGTATTGACACAAACGCGGTAGGTAGGTTAAATTCTGTGCTTCTCTCCCTCTTGGCTTCAGTAATTTTCTTAGCCGTCTTTCCTCATTATGTTCCCTTGATATTTCAACTGTTGCTTTCTGGTGCTATGTAGAAATGTACTTTTTGTTGCCATTTTCTCTAATAATTCGTCGTTGCTCACCTGTTCATGGTATTCACAGAATCATTTTTTGGTTTCTTCACCCGTGAGGAGATTGTCCGATATTCACTTCAATATAGGAGGACTAATATAACATACGAAAATAATACTCTTTTCTTACTTTCTAATGAATTATTTTCTGTTTCTTTTGATGTTTGTTATCTGCTTTGATTAGGCTGATTGTCCGATAATAGTTCACATTCGTATATAGATCACTAGCAGTTCGGGTGTTTTTTTTGGATGGGAATTTTGCCGTCAATTGAAGCCTTTTAAAGAGTAAAACCAGCCTATCAGAAAATCAATATTAGTAACAACATTTGGGTGCAACTGAGGCACATCCCCAAATGGGAGGACAATTAACAATTTGAATGGAGTAGGCTTGTTCGGGCCGTTTTTTGCGTTCTCAAACTTGCAAGGAAAGAACCTCTTCCATTATAATGATAATATACGACAATTTTTACTTATAATATATATTTTTATAATTCTAATAACATTTGGCGTTAGATTTCAACTCCCTAAATTAATTGTACGCTGACATTACAGACATTAAATTTTGTCTTTGATTCTTCCGCAAACTATAAAAAATCAGTGTTTTCGATTTTTCACCTTCAAGGTTGTAATTTTTTTCCAGTAAATTTGGGCTCAAAACTGGCACTGAATAATTATCTATAAAAAAAAATTGATTAAAATCGATGAAAACTGTGGAAACGTATAAACAACATTCGATCACACACACACATACATAAACACACACATTTTGAGAGATATAGATATAGATTCTTTTTTTTTAAATCACATATATACACGCACACAGAAATCTCTTTATTATGACGTTCAAGATGTGAAAGTTCATGCCTATGTCCAACTTATCCTTTTGAGCGCTGATCATTGTTTGTTCCCTTACTGTGCCTAACTGTTTATGTTCTCCCATCCATTTAATACAAGCTCGATAAGTCAGTAAATCGCCGTTTCCTTCAGCTTCTCTTGCTTTCAACATATCCGTGAGTTTCATATTCTCCAAACCCCTTTTTAGGAGCGGCTCTCGGTCATATTACGTTGAAAAACCGGTTCTGGTAAATCACCGAAAGTTAAGTAGGATCAAGCTTGGTCAGTACCTAGAGGTGTAAACGTCTGGGAATACACAGTGCTAAAATTTACATTACGAAAATCTGACAACGAGTTTCCTTGACATCACAAAACCTATGTACCGTGTATCTTCCAGGAAGTAAGCCATAATGACTCTAAAAATCAGCCAGATTCTATTATTTTTTTAGATGTAAGCAATATTTTCATTTTACTCTCCTTAAAAATTTTGATGTCGTTATTTTTTCTTATCTTACTTCATATTCATTATTAATGGCCATCTTTTTCTTGTTAATGCGATTCTTTTTCTTATATTAAAGAACCGCTTGCCTCTTAAGGGCTATATTACCTTCTTGCTGTAAAATGGTTACGAAAGATATAAGACTAAAGGATTAATGGATTTATTTGAATCAAGTAAATGATGGTCAGTGGATTAAATCAGGACTGATGAAAACGGTGGTTTTTTCTTCAAAGGAAACGCAGGTTCGATCATTTTCCATATATATATATATATATATATATATATATATATATATATATATATATATATATTTATATTTTTATCTCAATCCAAATTCATATTCCAGTCAGATCCATTACATTCACTTACGTGCTAATACCCTTGTGAAAGGTATGAATCCTCTTTACTCTCCCTCCAGCTATGGGTAAGATAGCAGGGCAGATTGGGTTCTATAGCCTTGATGGCAACTGGTCTAGGAGAAGGACAACTCTGACTTGAAAACCTGTGGAGGGTCGTTTTATACCTTGTGGCATTCGGTGCATCATGTCTCTGTATTCGTCCCTTCAAAAAGTGTGGATGGTCCTGCACGAGGCCTTCACCACTATAATCAAATCTCATGTGCCGGTGTCGGGCTGTCGGTTTCCTGAAACTGATCTGCTTGACCCTCATACGTCGAATCTCGACAGGAGAGTCGATTATATATATATATATATATATATAAATATATATATATATATATAAATATATATATATATATATATATATATATATATATATATATATATATATATTATGATATGAATTTTTATAATTTGGATTTGATATATTATATTTAAGTAATTCATCGAGTCAGCAGAGTTACATCATGGAATATTTGAGAGAGCGGCAATGCTATATTGAGTCTGATTTGCAATCTCTTTCGTCACCGAGGCCCAAAACAGTTGGTATGATGTTTGCTTAATAACCTAACTGTCCAGGTTTCAATTCTCGATTAGGATTCGCTTTGCTGATTAGTCCCAAATGTAGGACGAAACACTCGTCCAGTGCATTCTGTTGAAGTTTCAGACTCGATGATTTATATATATATAGATAGATGGACTCAAAAATCAACCAGACAGTTTAGATATCATTTGATTAAAGTAAAACGCTTGTGTCGAACCAACCACAATTTTTTGTAAGACAAGAATTTGAAAATAATGCTCATATCTATAATTTTCGGTTGCTGGCTATTGATTAAATTTAACTGAAAAATTTCTAAGCTGTAAAAGAGAACATATATATATATATATATATATATATATATATATATATGAAAAAAAGAATTATAACTTTTAAATAATAATTTTAGCCTGACTTAAAAGTTTCTTGGTAAAATAAAATTCGAGTTTTCAGGGTTTCTTGTTTTTGAAAGATATTTCAATTATTTCAATTTTCTCAGTTTGTTCAGAATCGTTTTCAATCCGCATACTCCGTTTTTTACATGTGCATATTCACGAATTTAACGTTCTTCTACACACGCAAGTTCATGACATTTGACTTTTTGTTTACGTCTTTCAAATTTTAAGCTGTAGATTTTTCTTTTAGTTGTAAATTTTTTCTTCGAAATTAAATTTTCTTCAAAGTAATTTAATTCTTTATGGTTTATGAAAAATTGTTATCTCATATTATTAATTATAGGCTATATATATAAAAACGATAAATAAACCATATATATAAAATAGTAAAAATAAGAACTAATACGGCAGAAATTTATAGAAACAAGGATCATTTCATTCATAACGGATTCGGAGGTTTTTATATATTATTTGAATTGTTTGCGATGATGGATTTCTCGCCAATTAAATCATTAACTTTTTATATTTGTTTTTTGTGTGAATAATTCATGAATTTGTAAATTGATTGCACGTTTATCGTAATTAAAATAACTGATCCAAGTGCGACTTTTGGATAATAAGTGCGACATTACTGTAATTATTGAACAATATAGTTCATGCCACTTTGACAGAAAATTTACCAGTAAAAAATTTGTTCATCACCATATTTGTACATGAACGCACAACTGTAAAAAATTTAAAATCAAACTCAGCGTTGCTACTGCGCGCTCCAAAAACAATAACTCATTTTCAATAGCATTTTCGGATACAACAATACATATATTTTCGTTGTCCTCTTATTACTAAGAAAAAAAAAGAACAACATCTATTCCATACCTGAAGATGTCTGTAGGAACAGACGAAAGCTTGTAGTAAAAATAAGAACTAATACGGCAGAAATTTATAGAAACAAGGATCTTTTCATTCATAACGGATTCGGAGGTTTTTGTATATTATTTGAATTGTTTGCGACGATAGATTTCTCGCCAATTAAATCATTAACCTTTGCATTTGTTTTTGTGTGAATAATTCATGAATATATATATATATATATATATATATATATATATATATATATATATATATATATATATAAATTATAGGTCCATAAAATTAAATGGGAGAAGTTTTTTTCCATTCAAAATATCCAAAATAAAATTATTTTAACCCAAAATTAAACAAAAAAAATACAAATTAAAAATTTTTATAATAAAAATATTTTAATTTTAAAATTACAATTCAATTGAATTTTAAAAATAAAAAATCATTACAAAAAAAAATATTAATTTAAATTTTTATATATATTTTGGTTTTTGTATATATTTTAAATGTAAATATTAATTGCTGTTATAATTTTCCATGCCATGATTAAAGTGGGATGAAAACAACTATATAATTAATATTTATTTACGAAAATTAAATTTAAAATTAATTTAAATAATATGTTTTTTTAAAAATATAAATTTTTTTTCAAAATACCATTATACATTTTTAAAAAAAAAAAAAAAATTACCATTTAAATTTGACTTTCGACAAATTTTTTTCACAAAATAAATAATCGAACCTGATCTTTTCATGAATTTATTTTAAGATATAATATTCTATATATATAATGAATAAAAATATAAAAAAAAAATATAAAACGTATTCTTTATTTAAATTATTTTTAAAACTTAAATTGTTTCAATTTTAGAAAATTATTTTTTTGTTTTCAATGGAATTTTTAAAAACAAAATAAATTTTATAAAAAAAAATAAATTCCTTTCAATATTTGTATGAATGAATGGAATTGACTCCATTAACCTTTTTCTCCTGAAAAAAAGAAAACTCTGAATGTCTATAAATATATAACATATATTTTTTTATATAAATAATTTTTCAATAATATCAACATATATATTTATTTGTGAAATATGGATTTTTTGAGAAAAAAACTTAAAAAAAACAACCCCATTTTCTAAAAGATTTTATTCCAAAACTGTTTTTTTATTTTATTTTCAAATTTTTTTTTGAATTTAAACTTTAAGATTTGTTAATCTTTCTTGTTTCCACATTTCATTTTATTGAGATATAAATGAATGTTTAAATTTATGTTTTTATAAATAATATATATAAATATATATATTGTGAGAGAAATATAAAATATATTTTCTTTTTTTTTTGAAATTTTTATTTACAATTTTTTATTTGAGACAATTTATAGATTATATAAAATATTTTAAAAGATTTGATGATTTTCTTTTCACACGAATTCAAAATTTTTTTAATTTAAAAAATTAAATTTAATTTGTCTTAAATATTATATTAAATTTATATATATATATATATATTTATTAATTTTAGAATATAAATTTTCTCTGTTAACTATTATGGCATTGATCTTATTAAATATTTTTTGAACCAAAATATATTGGATTTAAACTTTAATAAAAAAAATTTTAAATTTTGATCTAGATACAAATTCCAGTATTACAGATTTTATTTCATTTTTAATTGCATGCTTTTTTTAAAAAATCTAAAAAATTTCAAATTTAATTATTTTAATTTTCTTTTAACATTGAAAAAAATATATAAAGATATAAACAAAACTTGGAAAAAATATTTAATATTAAATATATAATAATATATAATATTGCATATATATATTGAAATGCATATTCAGATTTATAAAACCTTTAAACCAAACCAAATTTTTACAAACAAATCGTTCCTTTAAAAATTTTTATTATTTGTGATGAATCTGATTTCTCTTAATTTATTGAAAATTTGGGGAATGGAAAAGTTTTAAATAAATTTTTTTTTCTTCAAAGATTATTCTTATATATTTATTTATATAAATTATTTATTTATTTATTCTTTTCTTTCCAAAAAAAAATAAATAAAAATGACATTAAAAAAATTGATTATATTGATTTTATTAATAATGATGTTCAGGTTATTGATGAATTTTCCTTTATAAAAAAACAAATGTTTGCAAAGAAAAATCCCTTTTTCCAAATAAATGTAAAAAATTTTTATGAAAAAAAATGAAATTTTGTCATTTATTTTCCTATTTATAAAAATTTTAAAATTTAAGAAATTTATTTTCACAAAAAAAACATTTTATAAAATCTTCATCAATTTGATTTTCAAAGACATATAAAAATTTTTTTTTTCATATTTTCCAGGGAGTTCAGTTAATATTTTGTTTTTTTTTTGAAATAACGTTAAAAATAAAATTCAAAAATAATACCAATAGAATTTATGAAATTTCGAAATAAAATATTTTTTCTTTTGGATATTTTTAAAAATATCCTTCCAGATCAATATAGAGAATATTAGATAATTCTTTTAAAATGGAGAAATATTTGATTAAATTAGGGGAGAATTTTAAAAATTGTTTAAATTTTAGATATAAAGATATGTATTTATTGAGCAACATATTATAGGGGAGATTTAAATTTAGAGAAATTTTCCTTAAAAATTCCAATAAATAAAGAAAAACAAGAAAGAAATTTACAAATATTTTTTTATATTATATTAGATTAATTAGATATAAAGGGAATGAATAGAGAAGAATTGAGTTTTTATTAATAAAGATATAATCTAAAAGGAAAAAGATATTTTTAAACTAAAGAAATGGCATGAATGGAGAAGATGGAAAAAAGATGGAGATTATATAAAAAAGAGAGATAAATATATTTTTATGAAAAAATATATCCAATATGGAATTTTGGAGATATATCTAAATTTAGATTAAAATAGGGAGAGAGATATTTAAATAAATATTTTTTTTATTAAGAAAAAAAACAGAATGGATCAGAATTATTTTTTTAAATGTAAAAATTTTATTCGATCTGAGAAATGTCTTTATTTCTTTCTACGGAATAATTAATTGTTTCCTTCAATGGTAAATAAAATGGCAAAAATATTTTTTTATCAAAAGAGATAATTTTGTTTTTAAAAAAATAATTTTAATTTTCCCTTGATAAACCTTTTAATATATCGTTTTCTTATGGAAATTGAATCTCGAAAATTTCCATTGCTAAGATGCTTATTTTGCTTAAAAATTTTTGCGTAAAAGTTTTAGAAAATAACTTGGGATTATACATTCCTTTATGACCCTTCGATTTTTTTTTTTTTTTTTGTTTTCAAGAAAAAATTTCAGAACTTTTGTTCAAGAAATTTCAGCTGTTTCTTCAAAAGTAATTATAGTTTCATTTTTGCCATCCCTTGTCATCGTTGCTCAAAAGATCTGAAAAATCTATACTTCAATCAGAACAAACAGAAAGTTAAAAAGGAAAAATGAATCTCTTGATTACGGCGTTGGAAAAGGATAATCAGGATATGAGGTGTGTAAATATAAAAAATCAATGCTATATGAATGGTTTGAGGTTATCTCACCCTTTTCAAATAAAGTTGAATTAGATGCAATTAACATTGGCTATAACTTTAACAGACTTATATGCTCTTACGGAATATACACCAACAATTTTTACAAATATTTAAGGTTTAAAATTGTCTCTAACTGACAGCCTTTTTTTGAAAAAAAACATGGTTCAAACCATCTAAATGTTTTTTTTTTTTCTTAAATTTAATAAAATAAAAATGAATTTATTTGTATATCTGATAATTTATTCAACACTTATCTTTTGATATTAATTTCAAAAAATACCTTCAGTTTTTGTTTAGGATTTGTCGATTCCATAAGTTTCTTAAAATGTCTAACTTCAACTGTATATTTAAAATGTTCATATTTATAAAAATTTTTATTTACTTCAGACTAGCAGCATGGCCCGGCGTTGCCTGTGCTTGATTCAAAAAATCGTACGACTCATACAGCAATCGCTATCACTTGACTTAAAATATTTTTGCCCTTCCTTGCCTTTTAAAGGAGTGCCCTTTGCCGTGCTGATGTTGCTACATGCCTTTACTTCTGCCTATCTCACACTGCGAAATTTTTTCTAAGCTCTATACTAAACATTAAATCTGTTACGAAAAAAGAACTAAACAAAATGAACACAAAACGATCAGCTTTAAAAAAAGGACTCGTAACTGGAAAAACCGAATGAAAAAAGAATGTTAACAACAAATACTTTTTCACACCCAACCCAGTTCTGCGGAATCAGAATCAACGTTGAGTTTAAACAAGCGAATGAGCCAATTGGAATAAAGTGCAATGCAGATTTACATTTTTTTCCACTTGTGACGAATGAAGCTATCTATATATATTTTTTTTGCATGCTAGCATGCTAGTTAACATTCGTGTCAGTCAGCTGTTGGCTCTCACACTGGCCAATAGAATCTTCCTGCCTATTCGTGGCAGCCAGCTGAAGGCTCTCACCCTGGCCAGTACAAAATGATCGCAAGCTACATGAAAACTGCCGTAGAAGCATGAAAAATCGATTATTTCCCCTATCGATGGGAGTTGGGAAATGCAAAGGCGGCGTCGGCCTTTCCGCTAACTTGGAGCATGTGCATGTAAATTTTGGTGCAAATCCGTCGAAAATTGCGGCCCCTGCATTCGTTACACACACACACACAACACACACACACACACACACACACACACACACACACACACCCTTAGATAGAGATTCATATCTTTTTAGATAGGGATAATTTATCTTCTGCAATTGAATTTCAAATGAGACTAGAGGTGTGTTTCTTATGAATGATAATTAGAAATTAAATGGATTACTTTAACGGATATTTTAAAAGGAGCTCAAAAAATTTTCTGTGTTCAGCCTCATACACGGTTACAAACTCTGATCACTCGATGACACCTTGGGAAAGTTGGGTTACTGAGATATCCAACATTTTGCGATCCGCATTACAGGTTTCACCTGGAAAATTTATCCTTTTTGACTCTCAGAATAATAAAAGAATTACTTTGAATTCACAGCCACTGTCGATTAATACGCAATGGGACAGAAAAGGAACCTCTTCAATAATAATCAATACATAATATGAAGTGAGCTAGTGTTTTGCAAAAATGAAAGAATTGGAAAAATTTGAAAAGAATGACTAAAGAAATTTATTGGTAAAAATATTTAAAAATTAAAAAGAATGGAACTATAACAAAATTTAAATTTTAAATTAATTAATATAGACGTGTATTAAATTGATTTTGTCAAAATCTTTTGAATTTTTTTGCTTTTTATTTATCCTTTTTGGTTTTAATTATCCTACAAATCATGAATAACAGAAAACTATAAAAGGAAAGAAACGAAATCTTGTAGAAATTAGAAAAAAGTGAAACATAAAAAAAGAAAAAAATGAAAGAAATTTTCTAAAGAAAATTGTCTGAATAAAAATTTTTTTTCTTTTAAATTTGGAGTTAATTATATATGAACATTAATGCAATGTGTTTGTATTGTTGCAATGTTACCATTTTTTTTCATAAAGGCAAATGATTTAATTTTCTCTGAATAAGTCTCCTATGCATTTTTTGTCGTAAGAAACACCATTAAAAAGCTGATATAAAAATCAAGGAAAAATGCCTGAAGAGAAATATTAACCACACAATTGAATATTTATTTTAGTAAAAAAAATTAAAAAAAATATATTTTTAATCCAATGCAGATCGACGTTAAATTCTACAATTCAAATATGAAAAGAAATGAAAAACACCCCTATTCACATGTAATTATAATTTTTTTAATGGAATCAACCACGTTATAAAACAAATTAGAAATTAAAACAAAATAAAGGATCATTTGTAATTTGTTTGGGCGCCAAACAATAAAATGTTTACATCTTATTTTTTCTTTTTTTTTTTTTTTGACCGTTGCTTTGGGTTTTCTCATTTTGGTTTAAAAAACCCACATTAATTTAATTCAAATTCTTGGCCCGTTCGAAATCAATAACAGAATTTCCTTCTCAAATTCTTATAAAGGTTTTTGAAAAAAGAAGGTTCTTTAATTTCTGGGATGCCTAGGGATTTTTCTCCTGTATTTAATTGTATTGCTTTCAGTTTATATTTTGAGTTTTGTTTTAACCCTCCACTTTTCCAAAAAGAAAAACAAAATAGAACCTTTTCCCAAAATTTGAAATCGGAAATTTGTAATATTTCAAAGTAGATATATAAAGATAGACCCACCGTTCAAAAACTGGTGGCCAACATCCGAATGAGCATTCTCCATAGGTAAAGCGGTGGTCAGAAATTAAGTTAAGTTTGTAAGAAACAGAAACATTCCGTCAGAATAGATAAAAAGTATTAGATATTATCAAAATTCTTTCCTTTGTTTTTAGATAAACACTGAACAGTCCACGAAAATGAAGTCAAAACCTGAGACAGTAAATTGTAAACCTTTATACTGAAGGTTTTTGAGAATGGTATAAACTAACAAATTTTAGTTACGACCTATCAAAAAATATTTTAAATGGTAATAAATATTATCCGTTAATATTAATGTGGACAAATACATACCAGTAACAGCTTAATTAAATATCTCCCATTTGATGGTTCACATTAGGAAAAATTCACATCATTGATATACTTATATATATATTTTAAAAGTAACAAATTAAAATTCCTCCGTAGTTCCACTGGCCATCTTTTCACTGCCCATGAATCGAAAAATAAAGATAAATCGGCGAATATTATTTTGGTTAATCTGTTCAAACCTTCACGTTAACTATTACCATAATCCATATTATAAAAAAACCAAATCAAACCTCCTTTGGTTCCATTTTTGAAAAAAAGCAAACGTTAAAAGTCCAAAAAGACTATATTTGAAAATGCAATTCTTAGTAAAGAACTGGGAAAATGGTTACATATTTAATGGAAATAGTGAACTGTGCAATTAATTCAACCCAAAAAAATTATAATAATCAAAGATTAAATATCCATTTGGTTCTGATAATTCAAAGCCACGTTATTTGTGCAAATTCATTTTTAATCAGATCCAAACTGGGCGTTTTCATTCTTGAACCTTACCTTTTTGAGTAAGTTCACGTTTACATATCATCTCTAATTTAATCAAAATGTCTTTGGGCAGAGTGCGTTCAGGGTTTTCTCTGTCAAAGGGAAAACCGATTGAAAGTCAATTATACGGAGAAGGTTACACATTCCAGCAAACAGCTGTTCTCATGATTCATTACATCCCATTGGAACAGATTTTCACTATCGGTGCTTAACTTGTCCAAATCGAGGATTAACCAACGTTATCTTCATGGGAATTTTGTTCCAATGCCTCTTAATCTGACCCTCTACCTCGAGTCCCCTATAAAATTTTTACATGTCAACCTCGTCCAAGTAATAAAATAAAACAAATATATTATTAGATAGATAGTGAGATAGATAGATCCATAAATAGATAGATAGATTTGGCAAAGAACTAGATAGATAGATAGATAGATTATAGATAGATAGATACTAAAAATAATATTAACCTTAGACAGATTTTGGGTGAATAACATCTATCATTTTATACAGGACGCCATGGTTGAATTTTAACCTCCATATTTGTAAATGCCTTTGTAATAAAAGAAAATTAGCCATTTATTAAAAAATAAAATTTTTCCATAACATACCTTATATTGAATTTAAATTAAAAAACACAAAAAACACACATATACACAAACACAAAATAAAATATTTTGATTGTTTTATTTGATGTTTTTTGAGTGAAAACTTTAAAAATTTCCATAGGACGTTAAAACGTAGGTTTTAAAAAATATAAAAAAGGTAATACGCATATTTTATTTTGAATCAAATTTTATTATTTTAATACAAAATGCTTTTTTTTTTTTTTCTTTTTTTTTTTTTAATGATAACCGCAATATTAGAAAAGTTACCACGACCATATTTTGAGACATGCTGCAAGAGCCAAAATTTTGCGAGGCTCGTCCGTTAATCGAAACTGAAATCGCATATGTTTGAAAAGGAACGCCATGGAAGTCAGGGCCAATAACGTATTCCACAGTTACAAATTTAAAAAAAGGATCAGACGGAGAAGAAATTTAACTAAAAATTTTTTATCTCCAAAAATTCTGTAATTAAGGAAATAATCGGTCAAATTTTAAACATCCGGAAACCAAGGAAACAGAACGTAAGCAATTAAGATTGAAATATAATTTTTCTTGTGGTCGTAAATGAAATGTTTTCTCTATTTAATTCACAGAAAATTTTCATTATAAATATCAAAAAACTCTATGAACAGTAAAAAATCAGTCTGTGATATGTTCAAGTCAAATTTTCTTCTTATCTCTTCAAAGATGAAGAAATATATATATAAAGAGAACTATGAGTTGTAAAGTGTGGATGCTTAGAATACCATGGATCGAACACGACATGTTTCATTAAAGATAAAAGACAAACAAAAAATTAAATTTATTTAATTTTATTAAATTCTAAGAAAAAATTTAAAAAAAATCTTATAGAATTCTGAATGAGACAGTTTGAAATTTCTGTAAATTTAATGAGGAAAAAAAAAAAATGTAAAAAAATGATACCGTTAAGACAGAATGATTTTATTTTTTTTTTTAAAAAAATGCATAGAAGTTGTGTGTAATGGATGGCGGAATATGTGTTTTATTTTCCAAAAAATAGAACATTTTTTTATAATCTATAAAATTGCAGGAAAAAATAAAATGTCCAATTTATTAAACATAAATTACTTATTTTTTGTCTGTAAATAACATACGGCATACTACTATTAAGTTTCGGATGATCATTTTATTAGAAAAACCGCCTTATATAAAATGGAACTTAAACCAAACTCAAAATAAATATATTTTGAATTGAAATGGTATTTTTCCGACTTTAAAAAGGTTTTTCCGAAAATTAATATTCCGTTTTCGAATATGATGGCAAGTAAGATACGGTCGCGTGGGATAAAACACTGCCGACGGCTGTAGCAACGATCAATGTTCAAATTTTGCGATGGTTCCGTATTTTTTTCCGTAAAAATAGACTACAAAGGGACAAAATGGATTTAATAATATTGACAACGTAGATACCGCCCTGGTGTGACGTCGTCCCCCGGTCGCAGCGCCAACTGTGACGTTCTATCCTGATCTACCAACGGCGCCAGTTGTGACGTGGTCGTTCCAGGGTCCTATCCTGGTCACGGCACCAGTTGTGACGTCCCTAAACAGCACCAATTGTGACGTCTTCGCCGCGGCGCCAGCTGTTCGCTCCTCGCTGCTCCGTTCGGGTGTCGCTGCTCCAAACGTGACGTCCGCCTGTCGCGTCAGTCGTGTTGTCTCGTCCTGTGACGACCAACTGGCTTGGTATCGGTCGCGGCACCCAAATGTGACGTTCTAACCTTTTGGTGATTCGGGTGGGAATCTGGTTAGATTTGATATCAGCCTCGTCGTTCCCAACTCGCTTCCAACGCCTGGTTACCAAGGTAACTGCATTGATCTCCAGTCTGCCTACCCACGTTGTGAATTGATCTTAGACAGACGAGATCAAACAGTGGTTGGGGCCGTAATGCAAATTGAGTTCAACGGGGGTGATAACACACAAATATGCATAAAAGAAAATAAAATGAAAACTCAAAAGTTCAAAGTATCAAAGAAAAAAAAAGGTAACAAACTTTATGTCTAGTTGTTCGATACATAGGACTGCATCTATCTCCCGACCCGTTCTGTGGATTGTGACACGTCGTTTTCCGTTAGGCAAGTTTTAACGCTTCAAGTTGTTTGCTCTCTAAGAAATTTGTGTTTCGGTGTGTCTTTGGACGAAAGTCGAAAAAAACTTATTTCGGTGGTCTGGTCCTAAGTCGCTCTTCAAAATAATTGTTCTTGGTTGAAGAGGAGTCCGAAATTTTGCGTGAATCTTGGTCAGCTATCTTGGAACTATCAACTCTGCTGCCAGGGCCTCCGCTGAACTGATTTCTGCCTGTTGGGGGCCTGGCTTTTTATTGACGCCGACCAAAACCGGGTTGGGTCTGTTGGCGTCGGGGAGTTCCTCGATAATTCTAAATACATATCCACCTCTTTTATTTCTGGTTAGGGATTTTCCACTTTTTCCATTTTTGGTAACTTTTTTCACTCCCACTTTCTCACCATACTTCTGAGGGGCGTGAACTGCCCTCCCCACTTCTTCGTAGCAGCTTCTCATACTTATACTCTGGATGGGGGCGTCGACAGCCTTCTTCGTGCGTCACGTGATCACTCTCGGCCAATGAGGTCTTGGTCGGGTATCTTTCCTCCTCCTTCGTGCGTCACGTGATCACCACTTGACCAATGATGTCTTAGTCGGGCGTGAACAATCCGCGGCTTTGTTTCGGAAAAAAAAAATATCTTGCTTAACTAAAAAAAAAATTATCTCTTCTCTTTCCTTTTCTTCCTTTCAAATCGTTATCATTTCTCTAGTCACGAACGGATAATATGACAACTCTTTGTTCAACACGTGGCGTTTGTCAGGTAGTTTATCGCTAATTTATCAAGATGGTTGGTTTTCTTAACATGGCCTCAAAAAAGAATTATCCCAAGTTTTCAGTCAGTCTGACGTCTCCAAGGAAGAAAAAAACACCCTGGGTCCCCATTCATTTTCCTTCGGTTCATATTTCTGATAACATAATTTTATTATCGCAGGGCAAAAGTTTGTTTTGTCGAAAAAAATTTAGTCAGCGAGACTGCTTGTGTGGGATTTTAATTTTTTCCATATCTAACTAAGGCTCTGTAGCTACACCTGTGTTTTGTCAATTATCAAAATTAACGTTTTCAAGTGGACTTTTCTTTGGCGAACATTTCTTGATAACACAATTCCATTCGCCCTGCAGGCCAAGTAGGAAAATCGGTCAACGATTACTCGTAGGTGGCCTTTAATTTTCATATCTGTCCAAAGTCTTTTTTTTTTACTCGCCTTTCCTTGTCATTGTCACTTATCGAAATAACATTTTCACTTGAATTTTTCCTCTTAGCCGGTGGTCTGTGTTGATAATTCTTGCCTTCTTTTCGTACCAATAGTTTGTTTTCATATCCTTAGATAAAATATATATTCCCTACCCAAATCAAATCTCATTGTCATTGTAATGACATTCTAGGCATAAAATATACCAGAATTTGTATATCTGTTATATAAGAAAAATTTTACACACATATACCAATACATGAATAAAGTTTGTTAACAAAAATTAAATGATCAAAAAATATAGAGAGCACCATATAAACACAGACAATGATGTACATAGGTAATAATAAACGTCATCCCATTTCAATGTCATGTACGATGTTAGTGATCCAATATCGAACTGTTATAGGTAAAAACACATTATATATATATATATATATATATATATATTATATGCATGTTTCATTAAAAATGACAGACAAGGTACTACGGTTAAGCTTTTTATTTAATTTTTTTTCTTGTGTTCGAACAAGAGCTTTATTTTCTGGACAAGAGTGGTTTAGGCTATACTTTTAGCCATTATCAAGGATGATTCGATTTTTCAGCTTAATTGAGTGTGTGCGTTCTGTGTATGTCTTAGTGTGCGGTAGAGGCGTATTTAATTTCCGAATACAGTTAGCACATTGTGGCTTTGTTCGTATTTAATATTGTTAAGAGTTGGCTTTTTCTTTTTTTATTATTAAAGCTTCCATTATTTTTAGTTTTTTTTACAGGTGGATGCAGTTAATATATTTGTGTTTTCTACTAGTATTCCTAATGGAGTCATAACAAATATGTGTTAAATTTAAATGGGTTCTAATGGAGTATGTGATCAGATAGGTGTAACGTAAGACGTCTGTAAAAAAATGGTTGTGTAACCGATGTAATTATTTATGTGTCCGGTTTGATCAGGAACACAGTTCCTTAAGGGGCATTTGAACTCATAGAAGAAACTGTGTCTCATACAGAATTTAAATAAATATTTTGTCAGCCTCAGCTTTAACAAGAAAATAATGCGACGCGTTTAATCTTTTTTCAAAGTTTCTAGTTGATGATAAATCTTCTCAAATGTGCAATCATAATTAATGTTATATAACGTGAATAATTAACATGTGATAGAAGCCTACAGTCCTATTTTCTGAAGTCTTCAGCGAAGATACATGTCGTGATGATCAATGTGTTAAATGAAGTCCATCTGTAAATGACAACCAATATCTCTAATACTCTTCAAAACGGCAGAGAAATATCGCGGATCATTGTTTTTAGCATTTAAACCGAATTTCTGAATATCAATAACATTTGCACGAAACTTATTAAAAAGGTTCCTCATTAAGTGTATGTCAAAGAATTCGACGTTTTGAAACTTGTTCAATGCTTCATCTGCGGAATTAGAATGATCCATTTCTTGACTGAATAGTGATGTGTGGCGATAAATTGATTCTTTATAGCAATCTTAAAGCACACACACAATGTCTTGATCATGACGAAATACCCCGAGAATTAAAAAAAAAATCATCAACAGAATATTATTCTTCCTGTTTCGTAGTCCGCCATTGGATTTAACTATTACAGAATTCTGAAATATAAGCAGAGCCTCACGACCGAAGTTTACTACCAGCAACTGCTCATTACTTTAAGCATTTTTAATTGACATGGTCCTATTCTGATTCATGGCAATAACTGGCCAGTTGTTGCCAATAGGACATTGAAGATAATCACTAACTTGGGAAACGAAACTTAACCATATTCAACATATTCATTTTTTTAAATGTCGAAATACGTGCCATGGTAAAAATATGCATAAACTGCATTCAAAGGTTTCTTGATGTCCAAACTATTATAGTTTTATCGTGAAGGCATAAATGAACTTTTAATTCAATAGCAGTAATATATAGATGTTCTAGGATACATTTTCTACTGATTTAAACGCTTTTTAAATACATTAATGAATAAAAGTTGATTCTAAAGTCGGAAATTATTTTCGATAGATAGATATGGGAAATAAGTGATAAGAATGATTGATGTGTGAATATGCATGTTACAATTGTTCGTCTTGTACGTGCTTTCAGGAAGCTTCCGATAATGTCTCGCTAGAACCTCGGGTATATGACGCTGTAAATAAATTGATCCGTCAGCATCACACATTTGCGCTGTACTTCCAGCCATTCACATGAATCCGTTAAGTAGCTTAGTTGCTCTTTCTACCTTTTACGGTTTTCTTTGCTATATTCAACGTTAAATAATACTCTCTTATTTTCCTAGAAAATTCAACTGTCTTTTTCTAAGTATAACTTTCCTTGTAGTTCGAATTCTTTTTTTTTGTTTTGCAGTTTAATTGTTGCTTAGATTTTCTGTGAACGGTATTCTTAACATTAGTGTAGGTATTTCCTCATTTTACCTCTCTTCAGAAATTGATCAGCATTCTCTTTCATATAGGATATTTTATATTATGTAGTAGTACATGTCTTTTCGAATGAAATTTTCACATCTCTTAAAATTTTTGTTTAGCTTCTGGATGGTATAATTTGCATACTAATTAATATTTATTTCGTGCTATTTTATCTTTGGGTGACTTTCGCGAAAAAATGCCGGCATGTGAATTGTTCATGTCTGCTAGATTATCGCTGGTAGCTCAATACAATGTTTGGCAGACAGGTCTGTCTACAACGAATGCAAGGGATGGCTTTTTCTTCAGGGTTGTTATTGTATCGAAAGAGTTTACATTGTTTCTACACTTAATTCTCTAATCCATCACGTGAGTAATGTGTTCATTCACAGACGAAAATCAGGCACTGGATGAGTGAGTCGCTATGTCTGCCGGTTTGCGACTCGGATTAGACCACTGACAATGGTCTTTGTATTTTCTCTTTTCTGGGACCATTATATGTAATTTTGGATGACCAACTCTCAGGGGAGAGCTCAACGTACACCAAAAAGATAAATATTAGCTTTCGTTGGTCGTTCACCGTGGAGCCATTTTCAGTCAAGCCTAGCTTGCTTCTTTATATCATGAGCTCAAAGTTAGTGAACTTCAACCGTTCCGAAACTTCAAAGGATTACGTCAATGTTCCTCTATTTGTTGTTATTTTGCGTACACAGCGCTAGTGTAATCGCTTGAGTCGCAAGTGATGAAGGTAGGAGCCCCCAGACTCGGTAACGACAAGTGGGAAGTAATTATAATATCTAAAAATACAAGATTTAATGCACCTCTTTTGGTGGTTTTTTTTTTTTTTTTTTACTGCAGAATCGCTTGTAATAAGAGCATTGCCTTTTGACGTAATCGCATGTAGAATAAAATGAAAAAAACATTGTTGCGGCGAATTTTACAGCATAATTTCTCGTTCATGTAAATCAATCCAAATACAAGTGACTTAAAGATGAAAACACGCAGGGAAACTAAGTATGATGAAATCCATACGTTTTAGAAATGTACACACTAGTCATAAAAACTGATGCTGAATGCTAGAGTAGAGAATGTGACAACTGTGGGAAGACACGTTTGTTCGACGTCGATTTTTCATTGTAATTTTCGTAAAATCTTTTCCTAAATGTTGTTTATCCACTGATTATAATCGAAACTATTACGTTGTCACGTGTTTATTGAAGAGAATCTAACGCATACCTTTATGCATATTAATGGATCGAATAAAACCATACATCATTTTACTATATTTCAACGTATTTAATAAATATTTTAATCATTTCACCCACAAAAATGGCGATATAACAAGTAAGGCGTAACCGGCTACTAAGTGTGAGAAAAAATGAGAAAAAAACAAGAAGAAGATAGATCAATAAAATAACAGGAATTGAGACTACAGAGACAATAGCAAAACATTTAACATACTGTTACATCTGTCAATTTTAACTCTAAAATTACGAAACCTAGCTGGCAATCTAGCAATATGCGTAGATGTGTAAATCCCAAGTAACAATTACGATAAAATTATAAGAAAAATAGGAAAGACACCGTGAAGCTAAGTTACGGCGGTGGGAAAATGACTTATACCGACATGCCATTTCAAGCCCGATAGCGTTGCAGATTCATCTTTGGATTTTGTTAAGAATCCCTAAATACATAGAAGCATTAGGCAAGATGTGATAATCAACGCCAAGGAATGAAAATGATGAACAAATTTAATATCGATTTAAGTTTTGTGTCAAATTTTCAATAAACAAACCATCCCATGAATAAATTAATGACATAATGCAATACAGTACATTTTGACTTCATTTGAAACCATAGCGTTTAAATATCGGCGGTGAAGTTAATATTTTACGTTACTGTATACGGTCTTGGTATTCAGTTTTGCTTTTTTTCCCCAAGACTGCCTACCATGGTTACGTAACCAGTTTTGCACAGACATTTATCCGAACACTGCGTTATAGACAGAAACCTATAACTGCATGGAAGTGGAGAAGTACCATGAAAAATCATAACTGATGGAGAAGATTTTGGTTGTTTTGTGCCTGTCTAATATATATCAAACCTGTATGGTAATATATACACAAACGTTGGAAAGACTATATATTGAAGATGCTTTTTTTCTTTCTTTTTTTTTTTGGTAAGACAAATTTGAGATTTCTACAATCAGAGTTGTCATAGAAAGAGATAAGACCAGCATTTTTGCAGCAGTCGATGGCTAATGTTGCTGCTGATGATGACCTTCTTCCACGAGACAGAATTTACAGAGATGACGCATGTTTATAATAATGTCTTATCTGTATGCAGACGGAAATGTGTACATTATTACCTTTTCGAGGCGTATGACAAAATGAATAAGCGCATACTTAGAAGTTTCAACAGAAAATGAGACATCGACAAAAATTTAAATAATAACGCAAATGAAAAGAGTATAAACTGTATTAGTGGATAAAAATAACTAAGAAAATGATGAAGAGCTGGAGACTTTAATTGCATTTTGTAAATATCGCTAAGATTTAAAGATAATTCCGTCTCTATAAAAAAAAATCATGTCAATATCGATTCAAATTGTATATAAATAATGTTTTTCATATAAGAATTATTTAAAAATAATGTATGTTCCTATACAAATCACATATAAATGATATACAAGTCCAACACTGATTGATCCATTAACACCAACTGTCCAAAAATGGAACGGTGGGTATAAATGTCTGATAATTGGTAACCATTAATTAATACCTGATA
>CAHIKZ030004081.1:4967500-4993174 GCA_903632075.3 Acanthosepion pharaonis | reverse complement strand
ACAAATATTTAACTAAATACGCTGTTTATAATAAACAGTATTAATAACATTAACTGGCCTGAATGTCCGAGAAATTGTCATAGAAAATATGAACCTGTATCCTATACGGAACCGTCATTTAGCCTGACGTGCCTTTAACCGATTTGGCCACCGAGGAGCGTTCGTTTAGCAAGATCGATTTTGCTGTTTTTAAACTACAATTTTCCACGATTTTCTCACGTACATTCATATCTGTTTGATGCGTATCCAAATGTAAACACATAACGTCACATATTATGAAACACAGTCCGACAATTATTTTAAGACATTTTTATGTTTATACATTCTTTTTTATGGCAGATTTTACCATATATTCAATACAACTTCTCCAGATACTACTATTATTGATGAGGGTGAAATTGTGTTAACCCAAATGCAGATTCTGTGATAAATATCCAGAAACAATTGACCATCTTGTATCAGGTGGTACTGTGTTAGTAATCACTGAATATAAACCCCTGCACGATTGAGTGGGCCAGTATCTGCACTTGAAAATATGTAATTTTATGGGACTTAACAATACACACACAGAACAATCAAATCTGATTGCCCAGACAGTGTAATAAAAGATCACAAGAGAATGCTTTTTTTTTTTATTGACATGGTAATCCCTGCAGACTCTAATATATCTTTGACGATCATAAAGAAAATATTCAAATACAAGGATCTTGAAGTGGAGATTTCCGATAAACTCCTTGGAGGGATTCCTGGTGGCGCATATCTTAAATAAATACAAAAAATTCTACTCAAAAGTACGACTCGCAAACTAGGTAATGCTTTATCTATGTAAAATGTGTGTGATCTTGTTTTTTTTTTTTTTTATTTTAACGAAAATAACCAGCAGAAAATGTTATGAAGCCATTTCTGACCTTAAGTCTCTGTTTGGGACCCGGATGGAAATGTGTATACAAGAGAAACCAACCTAAGGAAATAATAATAATAATAATAATAATAATAAAAATTAACCCATTATTGCTTAAGGTTTTTAAAAAATTTTATCTCTTTTGGCTAAATGATAATCTTATGGCTGGCGGATTTAAAAACTTATTTACTCTCTACCTTGCACTAAAATGCTAGACGCCATGCACTAATTGATTAAATAGTTTCAAAATCCGAGTTTACTAGGAATTAATTAAAGCAAAGGAGGTATGAAATTTACTAATTATTAAATAAAGAGGGTGGCCTTCAAACTATACTCACACACACACACACACACACACACACACATATATATATATATATATATATATATATATATATATATATATACACACACACACACACACATATATATATATATATATATATATATATATATATATATATATCTCACAATTTTTATGTAAATCTATAACAAAGTGGAAAAAAAGATTTACGTGAAATGTTTCGTCCTTTTTTAAGTCATGTTCACGGTGGTGTAATGGCGCATGAGGAAGATGGGACGGTGAAATTTAAAATTTATTTATTTTTTTTTTTAAGTGATTCGTTATATAGTGTATCCGATTTAATTCCTTTTTGTTTTGTCTGTTTCCATCAATTTTCCTATTCTATATCCCACATTGGGATAATAGAAGATCTACCAAGAAATGTGAAATACTTTAAGAACCCGGACATAAAATTGCTGTAGATGTTCTTGCGATTAAAGCACTTTCTATACATTTTCAGCTGAGGAAATTGCTTTATCTTTTAATTAAAGTAAGGTTTTGTAAATCAGAATTATGGTCAGACTCATTACGGTGAGCAATTAATGCACTGAGTCTGTTGTTTATATAATTAATGCATGTTTCATTAAATAATATAAACAAGTTTTGTCTATTTTAAGTAAATTCCTTTCATTTTGTCGAATAAGCTTTTTAGCATTATCACTGAAACACGAAAGAAAATCACCATGTTGATACATGTTTTCATTGTTAATCCTTTCTAAGCTTTCGGCTTATATAAGCCATTATCAGAGATTACAATTATATTACAAAAAATTTTTAACATTTTGTGAAGTTTTCATAGTTTTTGTTCAGGTTAAGTTTAAACTGTTTTAAGTAAATAGTTTCAAGAATTTTTAGTTTTTGTTTGTTTTCATGGTTAAGTATAATTGTACAAGGATTATAAAACATGCGTAGCCAAATACACAATTCCGGAAAATCCTTTCTTTCGTGTTTCAGTGACAATGCTAAAAAGCTTATTCGACAATATGAAAGGAATTTACTGAAAATAAATAGCCAAAACTTGTCTATATTAGTTAATGAAACATGCATTAATGAAAAATGCTGCCTAAATCCTCTTGTTCTTATACTTCTTGTTCTTGTTGTTCTTGTTCTTGTTGTTGTTGTTCTTCTTCTTCTTGTTCTTGTTATTCTTTTTATTATTCTTCTTGTTCTTGTTATTCTTCTTATTATTATTCTTATTATTCTTATTATTGTTGTTATTATTATGTTTGTGTATATGAGAGAGAGGGGGTGCGATGGATAAATTGTCTAAATTGCGCAAAAATGAAAATAACACTGGCATCTCATTTTAACCGATATATTAAGCAAAATTACACAAAAATATCTTGAAATAATAAAAAATAAACTTATTTTTAAAAAAATCGCCAGAAAACTTCGGAATCTCTTACAACTCTTCTGGACGATTTCCACGTTTAAGTAACTGAATGCTGCCATAATCCTTGCCTTTAGTTCATTTTTTTTCGTGTTACAAAGAGTTTTGTTGCTCTCTTGCTCAACTGCACCCCACACATAATAATCAAGGGGGTCTGCAGTCTGGGGTGTTAGGTTGCCAGAACAAACAAACAACAGGCATGCGCGAAATTAAAAATAGAAAATGACAATTTACCCATCGCACCTTGTATATATGAGATAACAATATTGGAGGAAAATATATAACAATGTCGTAAAATGTTTTCTTGCGACACGTTTCGTCCAATACAACTTCATCGGAATAAATTTGTTATGTTGGTATGACTACACATGCGTACGAACAAGGGCTGCTGGGGAAATTTACATTTATTTTTAATCAAGCCAATTTCCTTTAGGTTCTTTTTTTCCCATTACTTTTGTTAGTAGATATCCCACACTGTGATAATAGTTCTCTCAGGAATGGGGAACTGCTTATCACATTTTACCGTGCAGTCGATAAAATCAAAAAGAATCAACGCGCATGCGCAAAATTAAAAAAAATATAAAATGACACCAATTTACTTATATATATTTTTTCGTTCCTGGCAGAACTTTTATTATTTGAAGATAACAATAGATTACTGTTATAAATCTTAGTAATTAACATATACCTTGGGGGTGGGGGAAGGTGTATTCATACCTTTCGCAAAGTTATTTCCTCGTAAGTGAATTTTAACGAACCCAACTGGAATTGGAACTCTGTTCTCCGATGAACAATTCCGACACCTCATCCATTGCATCACCCGCACATCCAAGCTTACAGAATTATTCGCAAGCACCCTATCCATCTAGGCAGTGAAGTTGCTTAACTTCGGTGATCGTACGTGAACCGGTGTTTCGGTGTGATATGTCCTTAAGCCAATCGTGAAAGCATCCTGCCGTGCTGTGGTCGGCATGCGAAATGTTTAAATGAAATTGTGGCCTTATATATATATGTGTGTGTGTGTGTGTGTGTGTGATAAAAAAGGCTCAGATACTAATATTCCATTGTTATAATTTATTACATTGGAATCGTAATCACGATCCAAATCATCAGACTTATATTTTCAGAAAGAAATCGGAAAATATAACTCCGGGTATAAAAAACAAAATTTTAGTGAGTGTATGTGTGGGAGTAGGAAACAAGTGTGTGTGTATATATATATATATATATATATATATATGATTTTATTGGGTGACATTAAAATCAATAAAAACAGAAAAATTTTCTATCCTGAGGGCCATCAGCCAAAATAAATTTGATTTTTAATATCGCGGACAACAAGAAAAAAAAACTAAAAAAAAACCCCTAAAAACAAAGAAATACTGACTCTATATCCAAGACGTTGGAGGTCACTCAACAGGCGCGCGTACTCACACACACACACACACACACACACACACATAACCTCTCTCAGATACAAACCTGTCCCACCTGCTTCGAAGCACTTGAAGCAAATACCTTGTCACATTGGCCTACATTTTACACATTACAATGAAACTACAGGCGAAAAATAACTTCATCGTTGTTTTTATCTCTTTCTCTCTTTCCTTCCAAACACGATTTTTTTTCTGTGTGTGTTTCTTTCTCTACGCTGTTTACGCTCTTTCAAATGCCTCTCTATATAAACCGGTGCGTTTCACAAATCTCTGTTAAATCATTGTAAACAGAACGATAAATATATATATTTAGGAACAGCTGCACTGAACATTTGAAAAAAATCTTACTAATTTTTCGCAACGAATTACTCAGCACTTATTTCGATTAACCGCGTTACTTAGAACGATTACTTCGCTACTTATGTAAAGATGACAAAGATGAGGATAAATAAAATATTCTGTTTTGTTCGATAGTTAATATCATCAGTACTCTCAAACCCTCTGTGACAATGTCTTGTTACAAAGTGTTAAGTCAACCATCGACGGCTCCCAAATAGTCCCGGCTATCCAATTTCGCTTACAGGGCTTGAAAGAAGGATTTTCTCCCATGCGAAATCATATCCTGAGCTAAGAAAATTCGCAGCGTAGATGTGTTTGATGACAATCAATCGTAAAGAAAAACGGATTTCGGCAGCACGTATTTCGATTGACCGTTACTTACAACGATTAATTCGCTACTTATGTAAATATAAAATGTTTTATTTGGAGATCATTTCAGTTACAAACGACTATAAAAAGGCATTGTAGTATACACGGGTAATTTGTTTGAATAATGCACAGAATATTGTTTAGGTGACGTGATAATTATTATAAGTAAAATAATGCACTAAAATAAGTAACCAAATAATCGTTTTAAGTCCCCCCTACCTTTTTTTATTATTTTTTTTTTTTAGTGACGTTCACCCTGCTCAAGACTCGGGAGACACTCGAGGTACTGTTACTGAATAAAATGCAGAGTTTACGTGGGGAAGATAACGGTTAACCTTGGACTCGAACAGGTTAAGATTGTAGTAGTCGGGGAAGCATCCTCTTGGGAGTTGGTTCCACAAAACAGATGCTGTGTCCAGGAATTGTTCTCACATGGTTTTCGGTGCCCTTCTTTATCATTTACTGTACCCCAATCCCAATAGGAAAATCATAGTTTTAAATTTCCACATTTTTGTTACTTCGATTTGCACGTCCTTATTAGGTGATAGTGTTTTAAATTCCTTTTTAGAAACTGAGATGAGGTATTATGTACACAATTTACATTGTTCGAACTATCGTCCTCATCTTTGTTGCCATACTTATCACAACGTTTCGGCCGTTGTACGCTACAAACTTCTTCAGGTGGTTGAAATGTCGAACTGAATCCTTTATTTCGCTCACTGGGGTAGACTGTTCTAGATCCACGCGCCATGTCTAATGGATGTCAGTTGTCAGTTATCTCCCCTCTCCAAGTTCTCCACCGCAACCAGGTATTGAACTCACACACTTTGGGTCCAGTCACTAGATCTAACTAACACCTACTGTGCCATCTGTCCTTGTGGCTCTGTATATGAATTTCTGGGACTTATAAACCTAATGTCTTCAGCAACCATTTTTACCAGTGCTCATATTGCATTTTTTTTTTTTTTGCTGTTATTATTGCATGTTTTTTTTTTACCAGAACTCATATTGCAATTTTTGTTGTTATTGCTTTCCTCTGGCATACTTATTACTGGTTCCCATATTGTATTCATTTCTGTGCTTGCTCGGCTCAGATTTTTGTGGCCTAGCATATGTGCTGATTCCTTAAGTTTGCGAATTTTCCAATGATCTTCTTTGTCTATGATTTCAACCTGATCCCACATCTCCCTTTTCTCTCCATATGTGGTCATCTACACCTGATTTTTCCACTTCCCCTCATGTTACAGCTTTTTGGTGTTCTTGAAGCGTTAAGTTAAGGGGGTGGCCTGTCTTCTCTTTATATTTCTTTACGGGATGACGTACACGCAGTCTTTAGTCATGTTCTCTATTCTTTTTAGAAACATTGGAATCCTGTGGTAAAGCCGTGTTAATTAGTTAGCAGGTTCCATTCTTGAAATCTAATATGACTGCCTGGCATCAATTTTCCTGTCTGTGTAGATTGGGAAATTTCACAAATACCTTAGTTCAAACAGAATTGCCAATGAATATATTGCCCTAGCCAATCATGTCTAATGTAAAAATTGTCCGCAAGGACTGAAAAGCCTAATACTGTTTCATCAAATTTATGACATAAGCGACAGGTGGGATTATTTCTTCTTTGAATTCTGTTATATAGTCATTTTCTTCCAGGTTCGAACACCAGGGACCTAAGATCAGACATTGTATCCTGACATGTTCCAGTAAGCGATTTTTAGGGGAAAGTCGGCTCCCTTTTTCTCGCCGGAGTCAATCCTTCAAATCTATAAATCAACCATTCGCGCTTGCATCGAGTATTGCTGCCATATATGGTCTGGAACCCCTTCTGTTTGTCTCAAGGTCCTTGATAAAATCCAGAGACGGATATGCAATGTAACTGACCCTAATCTGGCATCTCGGCTGCAGCCGTTCTCTCACAGACGCGCAGTTGCCTCCCTCTGTCTTTTTTTACAAATACTTTCACGGTAACTGCTCCGATGAGCTGCTTTCACTGGTTCCCAGACTTCATGAATTTAAGCTCTCAACTAGGCCGGCATCTCGCTCTCAACCTTTCACTATTGAAACTGTTAAATGTATCCGTCTCTTCTACTCCAGTAGCTTCATGTCTCGCATTTCTTGTTTCCCTGATAGCTATAATCTCCAACTATTCAAATGTAATGTCAATCGACGTCTCCAGATACTCTATCCTTCTCTTCATCCTTTCCTCTATCACTCCTCTTTGCTCTCGCTCCAACTCTCTGTAACTCCTTGCGTGCTAGTGGCTTCCCGTTTTGCTTGGGGTTGAATGCTTGAAAAATCAATTAAAACAACCACATATATTTTACATGCATAAAGCTCTTCGTAATGTGCGAGCTGTAATTGTGAGTACAACCTTTTGTATTTCTTTAAGGCATGCATTTCCAGGAATCCCTACAGTGAGTTTATCGGAGTCTTTTCCTATTAATCCGATGACTCCAACTACAACTGGCATTATTGTTGTCATTATGTTCCACGTCTTTGAGATTTTCAGGGTTTTTTTTAAATTTTTTTTTATTTTTTTTTTTTAAGATCTTACCAAAGATAGATTGCAATCTGCACGAATTGTCATGTCAATAAGGAAGCACGTTTTCTGTGGTCTTTCATCACGATATCTGGGTGATTAAGTTCAATTGTTCTGTCCGTGGGTATTGTAAAGTCTCATGAAACTGTTACAGGTTCTAACTCTGTAACTGGGTCTGGGTGATGTTCATATCAATTGTTTTTTGCAGATTCCTTCCCGTAAAAGATTTCCAATTCAGATATGAACGCACAAGTTTTATATTCAACAGGTGCTAACACTGCGCAACCTGATAAAAAAAAAATGGTAATTTATTTATTATTATTCGTTTGTTTATTTCTGTCTTTCCATCACTCTATGAATATGGGTCTCTATTTTTTATCATATATATCTATCAAAAACCAACCATTTATTATTTTTATTGCTAACTCACTCTCACTCTCTCTGTCTCTCACTCTCTCTCTTTTTGTCTCTTTCAGTTTCTCTCTGTTTCTGTCTGTCTATCTGTCTATCTGTCTATCTGTGTATGTCATATATATATAATACCAACCTCTATCTATCTAATGTGATTTTCTATCTATCTATCTATGTATGTATGTCATATATATATATATATATATATATATATATATATATATATATATATATATATATACAACCTCTATCTATCTAATGTGATTTTCATCTATCTATCTATGTATGTATGTCATATATATATATATATATATATAATACCAACCTCTATCTATCTAATGTGATTTTCTATCTATGTATGTATATCATATATATATATATATATATATAATACCAACCTCTATCTATCTAATGTGATTTTCTATCTATGTATGTATATCATATATATATATATATATAATACCAACCTCTATCTATCTAATGTGATTTTCTATCTATCTATCTATGTATGTATGTCATATATATATAATATTAACCTCTATCTATCTAATGTGATTTTCTATCTATCCGGCTATCAATATATCTCTATCTTCATAATCAAATACCAACCATTATTATTATTGTTCTTAGTTATGTACAAATGACAGCTGCATATTTCCTTTTCCCTTCTATTTTGTTTCTCCTGTTCAAAAACTTTGTATTCACACCGACAACCCTTGTGAATTCGCTTGCCGCCTCTTGTTTTCTTTACCATTGTTCGGACTGTCGATTAGTCTCTAGTTGTTGTAGTCGGACTGGTTTATACAGTTCGTCAAGGAAAGTAGAAAGCGATAGTTTGTGTGTCATTTTGAGCGTACTTACCTCGATACGTGTATTTTCTTTTCTCTCTTGACTGCTTGTCAAACGTCCTAACCAACCTATAATTGCCCGGCTTATCTTCGTCGTAGGTGGGAAAGAGACCACAACGATCATTCGTTGTTTTCATTCATTAGTCGCACTCCTGTTTTTGGCGCCTTGTTCTCTCTGGACGTGAAAAAAAAAAAAAAAAAAAAGTTCGCTGCATTTTTGCTTACGCATCAAATTACAGGAAGTATTTTTTTTTTTTTTTTTTTTTTTTTTTGAAATAAAGACAGCAGGTAATGGATAACGGCTCGGATTAAGGAATCTGAAAGCAGAGTTCGAATTCCAGTCTAGGTCATTGCATTCACTATGAATCTCTTTTTCCACACCTCTTCCCAATAGCCTTGGGTATGACGATAAACTACATCCGGCAGCAAATCGCCACATCTAATCAGTTTCTTTCTTGGCCTGTGAAACTCCCAAGGTTCCGTTTACTTGCTTACAATAAAATCTTCAAAATATGTAAATTCAATGTCAACCGCCATCTTGTCTTCTTAAATCCCGTTCATCTTTTATCCTTTCCTCAATCCTCTTTATTCTCAGTCTTTTCTCTCACTTTAACTCTCTGTAACCCCTGCGTACTTGTGGCATCCCTGCATTGCTTGGAGTGAAATCAAGCCAATTTCCTTTAGGTTCTTTTTTCCCATTACTTTTGTTAGTAGATATCCCACACTGTGATAAGCAGTTCCCCATTCCTGAGAGAACTATTATCACATTTTACCGTGCAGTCGATAAAATCAAAAAGAAACAACGCGCATGCGCAAAATTAAAAAAATATAAAATGACGCCAATTTACTTATATATATTTTTCCGTTCCTGGAAGAACTTTTATTATTTGAAGATAACAATAGATTACTTTTATAAATCTTAGTAATTAACACATACCTTGGGGGTGGGGGAAGGTGTATTCATACCTTTCGCAAAGTTATTTCCCCGTAAGTGAATATAACGAACCCACCTGGAATTGGAACTCTGTTCTCCGATGAACAATTCCGACGCCTCATCCATTGCATCACCCGCACATCCAGGCTTACAGAATTATTCGCAAGCACCCTACCCATCTAGATAGTGAAGTTGCTTAACTTTGGTGATCGTACGTGAACTACATAAATATTACATTACTATATAATCTTCAAATGTAATGGCAATCGTCGTCTTCTGATGCCTTGATCTTTATTCCAGTCATTCTCTTTTTCCTTTGACCCCCCCCATTTACTCTAACTTTCATTCTCTGTAACCCCCTTGCGTGCTAGTGGCCCTCCCGTCTCTTGTGGGGTGATATGCTTAAAAATAAAATAAAATATATAAATACAATCTTAAAAAATTTAAATACAATATCAATCGCAATCTTCTGTCTTCTTGAATCCCGTTCATTTGTTATCCTTTCCTCAATCCTCCTTATTCTCAGACTTTTCTCACAATTTAACTCTCTGTAACCCGTTGCGTACTAATGCCATTTCCACATTACTTGCGCTGAAATGGTTACATATATGTATACATATACATATACACATATATATATATATATATATATATATATATATATATATATATAATAACCGCCATCTTGTGTCTTCTTGGGGTGAAATGGTTACTATATATATATATATATATATATATATATATATATATAGTAATCATTTCATTTCAGTGCGGAAATGGCATTAGGGAGACAGGGGCTTACAGAGAGTGAAAGTAAGAGAAAAGATTGCGTATATTAAGGATTGAAGAAAACAGAAGATGATGGTTGCTGAAGTATAGGGAAGATTGAAAAAGGGTAAAAGATGAACGGGATTGAAGACAAAAGATGGTGGTTGCTGTTTACATTTTTGAAGATTATATATATATATATATATATATATATATATATATATATATATACACACACAATCTTCAAAAATGTAAATGTATTCCTGCAGCCAATCCATCGCCAAATGTAATGCCCTGTATCCCCTTGGATATTGTCAGTATGGCTGAGAGGGTGGGGAGGCATGTAGTCTGGGCAGTGCATGGCCTCCATATACCATTGCTAGTCTCGGAGAAGGAAAGCCACTTGCTGCCTTAGAGGTCTTTCCACATTAACTTCTGAGAGGAGGATAAAAGGTGATTTTTATCATCCCCCCTCCCAGAGCAAAAGAATTTGGCAAGCCATTGCACTATTCTGAACTGAATGTCATCATGAACTACAATTATGGGATGGAGGGGGGATGGTGACCATAGCAGTGTAAAATGTGCTAAATGAATAAATGAATGACTTGTATCTGAGTAGACAATATGTTTATTTTAGATATTTATTTTGTCTACTAGCCTATATAATCAAGAAAACTTAGTAAAAGAAAATATGCTCACTGGCCAGATTCAAAACTGTTCGCTTTTGCAGAAGGAACCACCATCTAATCAGACTTGCTTTTATCACTAAGCCATAAAGAGCTTGACAATAAAACAAGGTTGTTTTTTTTTTTTTGCCTTTAAAGTACATTCACTTGTTCAGTTTTTTTTTTAAAATACATATCTACTTAGTTTCACATCCAAAACGTAAACAAAGCAATTTCTAAAGAATTAATGGATTTTATTTTTAATCCAATATTTTTATTCAAAGTGCACCAGACCAGACAATGGTTCCTCCTGCAATGTGGCATACAGGCTCAAATCTTGCCAGAGGGTATATTTTCTTTAATAAGTTCCCACAAGTGTGAAAGCTGGTAGATAAAAATAAACACTGTTTAAAATAAATGGAGTGTCTACTCAAATACAGGTATCCATTAAAAATAACAAGAAACAACAAACCAGATGTGACAGCAATATTAAATGGACGAATGGTAGACTTATAAATATGTAAGATAGATTCTTCTTTGGATTTTATGAAGAATATCTAAATATATAGAAGAAGCACCAGACCAGATGTGGCAGCAATATTCAAAGCAAGGAGGAATGGTAGACATATAAATGTGCAAGATAGACTCTTCTTTGCATTTTATCAAGTATCTCAATGCATGGACGAATGGTAGACTTATAAATATGCAAGATAGATTCTCTCTAGCAGGTGTAGTGCAGTGCTTCTCACGCCCTTTTCAGTCTATGGACCATTTTCTTTTCCTCAAAAAATTCAAATGGATCGCTCATATTTATACTTTAAGGCGGTTCAATTTTCGTACGAAAATGCACAATGAAAAGACGACAAAGTAATCTATTTACACTTTAAAATTTCTTTTAGTAAACAACGATAAACACAGGATATCAAAATCAATTTTGATGATGTCATTCAGTCTTAGTCCATTCAGCTAGTGACTACCTTGATCTTGGTGTTTTTGACCCAAGATATCAAAATCAATTTTGATGATGTCTTTCAGTCTTAGTCCATTCAGCTAGCGACTACCTTGATCTTGGTGTTTCTGACCCAAGATATCAAAATCAATTTTGATGATGTCTTTCAGTTTATTACAATATTGTTTTGATCTATTAACATAGGAATAATTTTTTATATCAATAAAAATTTATATTATATCACACACACACACACACACACACACACACACACGAGGCACGGTGGCGTAATGGATAGCGGCTTGGATCGAGGAATCTTAGGAAAGGTGTGAATCCTCTTCTTCTCCCTCCAGCTATGGGTAAATAGCAGGACAGACTGGGTTCTATAGCCTTGGATGGCAACTGGTCTAGAAGAAGGACAACTCTGAATTCAAAACCTGCGGAGGGTCGTTTGTGGACCTTTTGACACGTAGTGCACCTGGTCTCTGTATTCGTCCCTTCAAAAAGTGTGGATGGTCCTGCACGAAACCTTCACCACTATAATCAAATCTCATGTGATATTGTCGGGCTTTCGGTTTCCTGGAACTGATCTGCTTGACCCTCATACGTCGAATTCAGAGAGGAGAGAGACCATATATATATATATATATATATATATATATATATATATATATATATATATATTAAGCACAATAACCTACGTAATTTCGAAATTTTCAAATATGATGAACATTTGTCTAATTAAACAAAATATTAAACATTTTAATTTTTCAAAGTATGAATAATTTAGAATTACTGGCATAGCGAACCAGATTTTTTTAGCTGCAATTGTTTCCGTGTTCTTTTCCCACTTCATATACACAGTTTTATTTTTAAAAAATGGGCGTCTATTTCAAATACAAGTAACCATTAGAATAAATTTTTTTAAATTAAGGAATCATTGAGATATGACGTGAAATAGCATATTTTGGGAAAATAATTGTAAATTAATGCTGCTTGGTTGAATCACAAATATTATTTCAGGTCGAGGCTGAGAAGATATTTCCGTTTAATTAAAATCGAGGTTTCGTTTTCGGAGACCATTTCAATTTACTAGCATCATGTTCTTTTTCGAGTGTTTTTCGCGCCATTTTCCGTCGTTATGTGGGAGTAAGATGTTAAGCAATTCAAGCAGGAATTTTATATCGATCCTCCATTTTTTTTCCCTTCTTTCTTTTCTTTATTCACTGCCTCTATATATCCAGTTCTATTAAACTTTTCTTCAAACCAGTCACACAACCCGCCCAGCTTCTCTCAGTCGTCCTCCATTCTTGATTTTTTTTTTTTTTTTTTTTTTTTCTTCTTTTCTTTTAACACTTGCTATCCACCCCATTCCCACCGACGAACACCCGGCGAACTAAAAATCTAGACCATCCGCAATATCGTAAGTCCTTTATTTTTCAATTTCATTTCCTGTTTCGTGCGTTCACCGGAAGGGCAAACGACAAGTACATATTATACTCCAAGGTATTTTAACACACGCACACAACGATACCCCGCCGCATTCCACGTCCCATACATATATATATATATATATATATGTGTGTGTGTATGTACACACATCGACATCTAAAAGTACTAAGCGACTGAAAATATCTTCATTGACAAAGGAAACCATGTCGAACTGTTGTGTAATATCTAATCTCCTATATGGCAGTGAATGCTGGACAATCTCCTCACAGATGAAGAGACTTGAAGTGGCAGAGATGTGGTTCTGCTGACGAGTGTCCTTAGAAACAAAGAAAAGAGTGTTGGACGGCTATGTAATATCTAATCTCCTATATGGCAGTGAATGTTGGACAGAGATATGGTTCTATTGAAGAATATACTTCGAAAGCAAAGAGTGCTGAACTGTCATGTAATTTCTAATGTCTAATATGTCAGTGTATACCAAATAATCTCCTCACAGATGAAGACATTTAAAGTCACAGATAATCTACGGACAAATGTGCTGCATCCCATCAGGTCATGGACTACAATGTCTATCCGCAACTTTCTGTCTAATGTGGTTCGTAGCAGTTTTTCTCCATTTGCTAATGTCACCCCCCCACGTTCCAGAACCCTGTTCACACAAGCCAGTTACTTGTGGATCGCTACCACCCGTACCTCTCTTGTCCTCAATATGTCCCGTGTTGGTTACATTTTCCAAGACCTCCTTCATTGCTTGTCCAACGTATTTCGGCCATCTTTTCCTGATTTTGTATTCTTTCAGTTCCTATTTCATTAATATTTCTACGTTGCTTAGTCGCTCCATCCATAGAATTCTTAGTAACCTTCTGTAGAACCAGATTTCTGCTACTTCTAGTTTTTTTTCCTTATCCTTCGGAAGATTGTTCAACATTCATTGTCATATAAGGATGCCTATCACATAGCAATGCAGTGCTGTATTTGTTTCTAAGAATTCTTCAGTTTCTCAGTAGCTTGCTTAGCTTTGGGAATGCCTCTTTCGCGGACAGGAACTTCAAAAACAGCTGCTAAGAATAAGAAAATGAGTTAAATTCTTGGAGACATAATGAAGAAAGGAGGTTTGGGGAAGTTAACACTCGCAGGTCATTAAATAGGTGAAAGCAGGAGGAAACAGCGAATAACCTTCTTAATGCGCCTAAGTAAATTGATGGCAGAGGGATGGTAAAGGGGTATGATTTACTGTGAGCCATAATGAACAGGAAATTGTGGAGGGCCATGATCACTAACCTCCTGAAAGGATATGGCGCATAAAAGAAGGTTGGTTAAATAATCCGAAAGAGTGAATAAAATTTGAAATTCCTGAAGAGCCATTGCTATTTTTTTTTCTTCAATCATATCACCTCCTGCAAGGTAGTAATGACACAGGGGGTTACTGAGTGCGGAAGAATCCCCCCCCCCAAATAAAAGAAAACGAAAAAAAACTTTATTAAGGAGCGAGAACAATAAAAGGATACGAATCAAGAAGTCAGGAGATATTGATTGACATTGCATTTGAATTTTTCAAGATTAAATTATTTGACTGGAAAGCATAGATCCGCAAGAGAGTTCCACAAAAAAGGAAGTGTGAGAAAATAAACTGTTATCATAGAACTTAGGGTTACATCTAGTCACATCAACTGTGAATTGATGAGACCTTGTTTAAATTCATGCGGTCAAGTTACACACATATTATATATATATATATATATATATATATATATATATATATAAAGACTGAGGGAAGCTACGTTACGACAGTGGGAAAGTGACTGAAGCCGAAATAAGTTACCGGGTCACGACCGTTTACACAATTAATTTTAACGCGGAGCTAATCTTTAGGGGTTATTTTTTATTTTTTTTTTTTGTTTTTTTTAAGAGTTGAAATTAGTTCCGTCACTCGTTTACATTACAGGTCCTTTCCTCTCTCTCTCTCTCTCTCTCTCATTACTCCTCTCTCTCTCTCTCTCATTCTCCTCTCTCTCTCTCTCCTCATTACTCTCTCTCTCTCTCTCTCATTACTCCTCTCTCTCTCTCTCTCATTACTCCTCTCTCTCTCTCTCTCTCTCTCTCTCTCTCTCTCTCTCTCTCTCTCTCTCTCTCTCTCTCTCTCTCTCTCTCTCATTACTCCTCTCTCTCTCTCTCTCTCATTCCTCCTCTCTCTCTCTCTCATTACTCCTCTCTCTCTCTCTCTCTCTCATTACTCCTCTCTCTCTCTCTCTCTCTCATTACTCCTCTCTCTCTCATTACTCCTCTCTTCTCTTTCTCTACTGTTCCCTTCCTCTCTCTCTTCTCTCCCTCTTATCCTTCTCCCTTTTCTCTTTCTTTTCTTTCTCCCTTTTCTCTTTCTTTTTTCTTTCTCTCTCTGCGCTTTTCTTTCTCTCTCTTCGCTTTTCTTTCTCTCTCTTCGCTTTTCTTTCTCTCTCTTCGCTTTTCTTTCTCTCTCTTCGCTTTTCTTTCTCTCTCTTCGCTTTTCTTTCTCAGGCAGTAAAATCACTAAGACACCAATGGTTACTGGGTGTGAAGGAAAAGAAAAAAAACGACAAAGGAGCGAGAACAATAAAAGAGGAATGAAGATTGTCACAAATAACGATTGACATTGCATTTAAATTTTTGAAGATCAAAGTTTGCTGGAATGTATGGTGCCGAAGAGAGTTCCAGAAGCGAGAGAAAAGAAACTATTTGCATAGAACCTCCGGTTGCATCTAGTCACATCAACTGGGAATTGATGAGACTTTGCCGCCAATTTTGTACTTAGCTTAAATTCACTAAGTCTGGGTACCATAAAAAAGATCTTAACCGAACAATTATCTTGATAGTATTTATAGAAAAGGTACAAGGAAACTTCATTACGACGGTGAGAAAGTGACTGAAACCGAGATGCCAAGTCAGGACCAATAATATTGCTGATTTTTCTATGGATTTTATTAAGAATCTCTAAATATATAGCACCGGACCATATATGGCAGAAAATATTCAAGGCATGGAATCCCCAAATATCAGAATCCATATCTCTTTTTTGGGATGTTGTATTCATTTTCATCCTCCTCTTCCCACTGGTACCCATTTCTCTCTCCTCCTTCTGTCCCTCCCGCCCACGCTACCCGTTACTCTCTCCCCCCTCCCACCTCTATCCCCTTTTCTGTTTTCTCAATCCGCTTTTTCGCTGTCCGTTTCTCTTTCCTTCCCTCGTCTGCCACCTTTCTCACCCCCTCTTCTCGCTGTCCGTCTCCCCCCCCTTTTTAAGCTATCCCTCTTCTCAGTTTCTCTTACTTCCCCCTCCCCGTTAACCGTTTCGTTTTTCTACCTACTACCTACCTCCTCCCGTTGGCCGTTTATCCCCCCCCCTGATTGACCGTTTCGTTTGCTCCACCTCCCCGCTAACCGTTTCACTTCCCGCTCCCCACCTGCTGGCCGTCTCTCTCTATCTTTCCCTCTCTCCGAAACCTTTTCACTTTCCTTCCTTCCTTCCTTCCTTCCCTTCTTTTTTTCCTCCCTTCTTTCCTCCCTTCCTTCTTTCCTCCCTTCCTTCTTTCCTCCCTTCCCTCTTTCCTCCCTTCCCTCTTTCCTCCCTTCCCTTCCTTCCCCCTGCCGGTTTTTCATTCTTCCTCTCTTCCCTGCTAACCATTTCACGCTCCCCATCCGCACTACACTGACCGTTTATTTTTCTTCCCCCTCCTCCTAACCTTTTCATTTTCTCCTTTCCTTCCCTCGCTAGTCATTTTCCCTTCTTCCCCATCCTCTCAAACCGTTTCCCCTTTCTTCCCCTTCCATCCCCCCCCCCGGCGGTCGATTCTCTTAATCGTGGTAGTCATAGTTTTCACCTGGGCACGGACAAGGCACCGGAAAATATGTAAGTTCCATTTGCCCAAATTAAGAAATATTTTCTCAACGTTTATTTATTGACGGTATTCCGTTTAAGCACACATCACCCTGACACCCCCACACCAAGACACACGCGCATGAGTGTATGTGCCTCCGTTCAGCCTCCAAGCGTCAGGATGCCGTCCTTCTAAGGATGGAATTAATCCCTGGCGTTTGAGACCTCCCTAAACCGGGAAGTGTGGCGGGAGACGAACAGTTTTCGTCCCTGGACCCTTTGTGCGAGTGGGGTTCACACTTTAAATTCAGTTTCATGCCAGAATCCATCCGAGTCGTAGTATGTGTGGACAAACGCCTAAACTCTCCGTTCAGCACCTAATAAGAAATTGCCGAAAATGAACACTTTGAATTCGGTGTTTCACGGTCAGATGTTGACTATTCATCCAGGCTTAGAATATTGCAGCTACATTTGATATCGTGCTCCTGCTATTTATCTAGAGCTCCTTCATAAAACCCAAAGAAGAATCAGCAATATTATTGGCCCTGTTCTGGCGTCTCGACTTCAATCTCTACCCTACCATCGTAAGGTTGCCTTCCTGTGTCTTTTCTATAAATACTTTCATGGTAATTGTTCAGATGAGTTCTTCATTATGGAAGTTTTGTTTTTACTCATTGGGGCTAGTTTTTAAATTGTTGTTTTATTCCCCTCCCCACCACAGACAATAAATAGTACATATCGGGATTGGCTAGGATTTTCATAGAGACAATGTGGTATTACGGTGGATGTAGTAAGAAAGGTAAGTAGGAATGTGTTGTTTTGGTGTAAGGAATACTGTTGTCTGATTGGGTCAGTGTTTGTGGCTAGATAAGTTTAAAGTTGAGACAGATGAAGACCGCCCTTTTCCCCATTCCTGTTATTAGCCTTGTGCCACATTTTCTGTACATAGCAGAAATAAATATCGCTCTTCCCTATGGTACCCAGATATTTTAAAATTTAAGCGCAGAATTAGACTGGCAACGAGATCTCATCAATTTACAATGGAGCTGACTAGATGTAACCGTAAGTTCTATGCTAACAGTTTCTTTTCTTGCACTTCTCACCTGTGGACCTTCCTTGCGGCTCCATGTTTTCCAGCCAACTTTAATCTGAAAAAATTTAAATGCAATGTCAATCGTTATCTACTGTCCTCCTGATTACTCTTTTCTCTTCCCACTCATTATTAATGTTTATCTTCCTAATTCCTCCACACCCAGTAACCCGTTGGGCCTTAGTGGCATTACTGCCATTATCAGCTATTTTTTTTCTTCAGGAAGGCCGGTTATTTCCAGCATCGATTCTATCGTGTGAACTGCAAGACACAAACCATATTTAAAAAGAGAAATTACGACCATTGTACACCTTTTTAAAGAAGAAATTTTTAATCGGGGTTTTATGAAAATTATAATCTTCCTATTTTTGATAGTTTTTTTTTTTCTTTAATTTATTTCTTTATTGCATTTTGCTAAAATAAAATACTTAAAAAAATACAATAGATAAAAATCTACGGGGAGCCAAGGCCACCCCAGCTGCTACGGCCCTGTAAGAAGAGGTTTGATAAGAATATCAATTGAATTTTTACTATTACTGAGCATTAGTTTTAGATTTTTTAAACTTACTATATATATATATATATATATATATATATATATATATATATATATATATATATATATATATATATATTGATTTAAAATGTTTTTTTCGCTACACAGTAACCATTACACCACTTTGAGGTCATATATATCTATATATTTATATATATATGTATATATTTATATAGTCATAAATTGTATAATTTTATTATATAATTATAAAATTTATAACACGCTTATAAACAAGTTCCTCGGTAGAAATCCAACTAGGGTTCATTATTGGTGGCCACAAGATATGCCGATGTGACGGTCTTGATAGCAGACATAGAAACAGAAACTGAAGAAAAACCCAAAACCATCTTGTTCCAATTCCCGACCTGAAATTCTGTAACCAATATATGGTGGTGCGTTCACTCACAACATTATCCCGAAAGGTTTGACGTATTCGGCGATAAGCCCACCTTAAAGTCATAAAGTAGACCATCTCGAGCAAGCTGCTTCGATACCGCCATGTTCCCTCATCGCTGCTCGAGTTATGACTTAAGTGTTAGCGCAACGCATCTACATGGGTCAAGAGCAAAGAAACACCACCGATTTCCCCGCATTTGATGCACTCATTTGACTATCAGTAATAAGTTCTACCCACAACGTAAAAAATTGCAAAGACTTTGTTGGCTACCTTCTATTAAGAAAGAGGAAAATCTCGTGAGTAAAGAGCACTGAAATGATACGTAATATCAGTCCGCTATGGCAGTGAATGCTGGACAATCTCCTCACAGATGAAGAAGAGACTTGAAGCCACAGAGATGTGGTTCTACTGACGAGTGTCCTTAGAAACAAAGAAAAGAGTGATGGACGGTTATGTAATATCTAATCTCCTATATGGTAGTGAATGCTGGACAATCTCTTCACAGATGAGACTTGAGGCAACAGAAATGTGGTTCTACAGAAGGATGTTGACGATATCATAGACCGAACATATCAGCAATGACCAAGTTTTCTAGAAACTGGAAAAACAGGACGCTTAAATTTAACATCAGGAAGTGTCTAGGGCATATAATGAGGAAAGAAGGCTTGGAAAATTTGATACTCGCAGGACAGATTGAAGGCAGGAGGGACAAGAAAATAACGCGTAAAATTCTTAGAGAACTTTGAGAAATAACACAAAATTTATTACTCGCTTCAAAGGACAGGATATTGTAGCGAGCCATGATCGCCAACGTCCTGGAGGGACTTAGCACATAGAAGATGATACTACTACTTCATCGTACTTTTGCACTGGTTTTTCGTGCCATTACAAAATACATTATTGAGGTCTCAGTATTCTGTTGCCATCTGGTGGTGAACAATGGAACATTACATTACTCCTGCTTTTTACACACAAAGCTAAAATATTATGCCTGAAAAAATAAAAAAAAAAGTAAAAGAATGAAGTCATTTGTTAGTTTAAAATTTGATTTAGTGGCAAAACAGCGCCTGATAAAGACGAAGAAAAACAACTCTAAAAAGATGGTGTGTGGAGGAGTTAAAAAATTTTGTAAGCTGGAATGGTAAACTTGTGATGCTTCAAGAACAAATAAGGTCTTATGGAAATCAGCAGGTTTACAATTGTTATTTGCGAAGCACAGTCATTCTCGGAGATTCTGTGGATGTCTGCCATTGTTTTTAACTGCTCTACTAATTGTTGGCTTGGGTTCCGTTTCTCGAAATAAAGAGAAACAATAGACGAATATAAAATAACGAGACATACTGACCCTTCGTCCAGACAGGAAATTAGTTGCTAAATGTTGGATTCTTCATGATTTCATCTGTGTAAAAAATCTATTAAACCACCTTAAGTGCTGTTGTTTCCAGTTCCACCCTGACTCTGGGTGGTAGCACCTGTGAGGGTCCCAGCTAGGGACAAATAGTTAACCCCTAAACAGGGATCAAGACACTATGAAAGTATAAATATTTTTATAGTAAAAATACCAGCAATACATTTTCATAGTAAAAAAAAAAAAAATCCAGCAATACATTTTTGTAAAAGAAAGTATTAATGCCACCAAGAAAATTCAAATTTGGCATTAAATGACCCATAAAAAGTTGAAGCGGCAGTCTCTCAGAAATTGCGAGGGAAGCCAGATATACTTCAAGATATAGCTATACATCTTAGGTTCACATACTTACTTTTTCAACATAGTCACCACCACTTTCAATGGCAGTGTTCCGACTACGAGGGAGGTCATATATTCCAGCTTCAGAAAACCCAGCTGGTTATTGATGTAGCCAACTCCTTAAAAGAGTCTTCACTTTCTCACCATCTGATTTACCACCCTCGTCTCTTTGGTTCACTGAGGGGTAAGTCTTTTTAATATAAAAATTCTTTTAAACTTTTAAATCAACCGCTTAATACTGAGGGCGAATTGTAAAGTAATGCAATTTGTTTTATTATATAAGAAAAAAAAAAAAAGGAAGACAATCAAACATCTCGTATTTCAATATGCAGCTATACATCATAGGTTCACATCCCTATTTTCTCAACAGAGTCACTACCTCTTTCAATGGCAGTGTTCCAATTAGGAAGGGGGGCATGTATCCCAGCTTCCTAAAACTCGGCTGGCTTCATCACCTGATCTAGCTCCCTCAGACTTCTATTTCTTTTATCCACTGAAGGGCAAAACTTATGGCGGTGTTAGAAAAGTTCAAGTAATTTCAGATACCATATATTTCCATTTATAAGGTGACCTACAGATAAAACTAGACAAGTGGCTCCCAACTACTTTTGAGCTATACCCCACTTTGGTATTTCTAAAATTTTGGTGCCACCCCCCTCCTTGTAATTTTTACTACAATTCACGTAAAGGAAACAAACTGAATGCTCACAAGCGCTGATTGCCTGACAAGATATGGTCTCTTCCAGCGACATGCATCACGCCCTCTCCTTTGTTTACCGTGACATGCGAGTGTGGGGAGACGGGAAATCCCCTGCATGCCAATTACACACATACGTACATACACGCAAAATATTTTTATGTATGAATACAGTATATGCATTGTAGTGATTTTTTTCTAAGCGTAGCTTAGATGTGGCACAAGGCCGAAAGTAGGGGCACCCAGTGAGGATCGAACTCACAACTAGGTCGTAATTGTTTTAGCGAGACGAGCTTGCTAGCAATTACACCGCCTCGAGGTGACTCTGCATATGCATTATATGTATTAACACAGATTAACATTAACACTCTCAGACTTACTAGAAAACGATTCATTGTTAATTCTCGAATTGCCCCCTTATTCTGTTGGTATCAGTCAGTTATGTGCCATGCGCGATACATGACTGACGAGGTAGATTTTTTTTTCTGCAGTAGGTTGCCATTTCTTTCTGCGGTAGACCAGTTGCCATCCAAGGCTATAGAACCCGGTCTGTCCTGCTAGAAGAGCATTCATATTAGGTTGGTGCAAAAATAATGACGTAATGATGTCGTTTTTTGACGTTAAAAATTACGTCTAAAAACGACATTATTACGTCATTATTTTTGCACCAACCTAATACATTTCCCAAGGCGCGTAAGTGAATGTAATGGATTCGACTGTTGGTATAGTAAGCCGAAAGGTGCACATTCTACGCGTGCCCGACCAAAACATTACCATGCCCTACCGGTGGGGCTTGCGCCCTACGTTGGGGATCATTGGACTAAAATCTAGGTAAATTTTCGTGTTTTTTATCTGATACCTATAGTATAAGACCGAATGGGACACCTATGATTAAACTGTAAATAATGTTTATGATAAGGTCTTTGCATCAGATAGTGATAAATTTATCATCGCAATAATAATGAAATTTAAATAGAAATATAGATTGTATGTTATCCCAAATATTATCTAAGACGACGATGAGAAATAATGATTGTAAACACACCCATGGCTCAACAAATCAAGAATGAAAGATTTGCTCACATTGTTACTTGTGGGTATTGCTTAGCGGAACTTTTGTAAATTGTTGTATAATCGTCTCTTGAATATTGTATTTTAATATGAAATCGAGAAGTAAAAGTAGTTTTATAATTGTTACAGCATTATAATGTGAATTATTTAAACTAGAAATATTTACATCAGTAGTAATCATACCGTGGCAGATGTTAGCCTACCACGATCTATGGTGCAAGCATATAAGCCTACTTACTAATGCTGATACACCACAGCATTTAAAGTTAGCTTTTTATAACCGCGATATAAAACTCCCTGTTTTAGAGAGGGTGAATTTTTAAGATTCAAAAGTCGCCTTAAAGACGAAAATATACGATATATCCCAAAATTTTGTGTCTAGACTCTCTTCGCCATATATATCTGGTTAATTTTATGTTCTTCCCTTCATTTTCACTGCGTATTCACTGTCTCTTCTCAGAAGGATAGACATTTTTTTTTTAATTTTTTTTTTTTTTTTTTTTTTTTTATGTACTTCCAGAAGAATAAATTCACAGATCCAATTAATACTGAACAATATAAAAATTGCGTACATAAGTACGTAGGTTGAAGTTAAAACAAATAATGAAGGAAGCAGACGACTTGAATTTTTCATCCTTTCTCGACTTTCCGTATTCAATCTTTTATGGGTCGTTTTTATGCGGCCGTTAAAAAAAAGTGACTAAACTGACAGGAACATATGTTTTACTTTACTTATTTCATTGTTTTTCTTTTTTGTTTTTTTTGTTTTTTTGTTTTCTGGAATTGTCGACTTTTGTCCATTTTGCCAATTCAGCAAATTCATTACATTTCGTGATATCATCATCACTATTATTATTATTATTTATTATTAGTAGCAGTATTGGTATTATTCGTATTAGTATTATTAATATTATTACTAGTATTCGTATTATTATTAGTATTACTATCAGTATGATTACTACTACTACTATTAATAATATAATAAATAAAATAAAAAAAATACTTTGAATTTGAGGTTGAAACATATTGCCCAATCGAGGTTATTCATTGATTGATTCATTTGTTTCTTACGGCTTATCAACCCTTTGCAGGTTATTTAAAGCCAGAAAATATTTTAGATTCAATGAATCTTTTTTTTTTTTTTTTTTTTTTTGAAGATAACGATTTAGTGATACGAGTCTTACTAATTAACCCATAGCTGGAGGGAGAAGAGGTGGATCGATAAATTTCCCAAGGGTATTTGAGCCTAGGTAAATATAACTAAGTCGACTCTCCGATTAACAATTCCGAACCATTACCGATTACACCACCACACAACACTTGCGCTTTCCGGTCACCCATCCAGATACTAACCAAGATCAACGTTACTTATCTTCGTTACCATTATTTACACTATTTACATTCGAACTATGGTCCTCACTTTTGTTGTTGTTATCACAACGTTTCGGTCGAGAAATAAAGGAGATATCCCGAGACATGGTTTGTGGAACGATGACAGATTATCCCCCGTAAATTAAAGGGTTGAGTTCATAATTCCCTGTAGGCAACTCAGATTGAAATACACTTGAAGAAGACCGAAAGGCACAACGACCGAAATAGCAACAAAGATGAGAACAATAGACCGAATATAAAAAGTGCAAATACCTATTTCCAGAGATGCCGCCATAGAACACAACCTAAAACCGTTTGTAATTTTTATCGACGAGTTCAGTACCCGGCAAGACGACTAAATTTAATGTCTAAATTTTTAGTTTAAAATACAACATTTACGAGGATATATACAGTTAAATATAGAATGAATCATTAAAACGACTTCAAAGTGCCGGCTTATTCATTTTCCAGTTGCCCTGTCGTTCTTATCAGACGGAACAGGAAATTAGCCACCGGGACGCAGATTTCTAATTTTAGTTTCAATCAAATTTATTGAGCCTAAATATTTCCGTGTTTGCACATACATTTACATAACCCGTTGTCTCTCGAGCCTTATGTCCCTAATTGTCTCAGGATCTCAAAACTATATCCCAATACTATATCTTAATTAATTTTGGAAAAAGTGACTTTGTTTTATCATTGTTTTATGTATGAGTCACGGGTATCATACACGACCAAGCTGTGTGTCGTTCGGTATATAATTTCAGTCACGTGTATATCCTTGCTTGAACAGGATTCTAATGCTCTGGATGGAGCGGCTTGGGGATAGAAATCGTGGCTTGTGGGGGCAAAGTCCTATGGGCGAGCGAAACTCGGATTAGTTCCACCACGGAATATGTATCGTGCCGCGCTATATTGAGTCTAATTCGTTACCGAGGCTCGTTGGTACAGTTGGTGTGACGTTTGCCTCATATCGTAACTGTCCGGGATTCAATTCCTGGTAGTGGATGCGCACTGCTGATGAGTCCCGAATATAGGACGAAACGGTCGTCCAATGCTTTCTGCATTCTGTTGAGGTTTCTTCTAGACTCGATGAATTATCTCAAAGTCTCCTAATAATTTATATCACTTGTGTGTGTGTATATATATATATATATATATATATATATATATATATATATATATATATATATATATATATATATATATATAAAGTTATTGAAGACAACACTCAGAGACGACAGACTGTCTCATGCTAAACGCAATCATCAAGCCACCTGATGATGTACTTCCTGAAGAATGAATTCAGATCCACTTAATACTGAACAATATAAAAATTACGTACATAAATGCGTATGTTGAAATTAAAACAAAAATAATAATGAAGGAAGCAGACGTCTACCATGAAACAGTCTGTCGCTTCTGAGTGTTGACTTCAATGTTCACTTTTATATTTACATACGCCCTCTCTCTTATATTGAGCACTTTATCCCATAAATATAGCTATACCTTAAAACTATGTTTGTCCATATATATATATATATATATATATAT
>CAHIKZ030004081.1:4905000-4962500 GCA_903632075.3 Acanthosepion pharaonis | reverse complement strand
CAAAAATACATGTATATTCCTGACACATTATCTGAGTATAATTAGAAAATTTGACGTTAAATTAATCTGATTTGAAAAAAAAAAATTACTCATATCATAAAAAAGTAATATACAACCATTTATTTGATTTGTCCTGCTTATCACAGCTTATCTGAGTCAATGTATGGCCAATGAGTGACGAAGCGATGCCAGCTAATATGGGTGGCTAGAGTTGATACAAAATTTAAGTGAACGCATTATTTTTGTGGGGTGGGGGTAAACTACCTAGTAATTTTTAGAAATGAACATATTTTCTGCAATTATCTAATAATTTATTGACTTTTATTTACCTTTCGAAGATGCTTTATGCAAAAATAATAAAGAATTAAAATACTATAAACATTTCTTAAATTAATTTCTCTGTAAAGAGACAAAACATTTAGATCACGTGACCGTTTCATAATAATGTCACGTTTAGACTTTCATAGATGAGCATAGGGAAAAAATTAAGTAAAATAAATTATTTTCTAAATAAATTAGCCTAACTAAGTTTATTAATCTTTTCAATTTTGGATTCGTAAATTTCGTTTCCACACAATTACTATATCACATCCAGGAAATAGCCCAATAGTAAATTTTACACGATTTTAAACTATTATAAGATTTATGATTAAATTTTTTTTTAAAATTGAAAAATTCTTATAAAAAATCATTATTCATCGTAAAAATTTTATTTCTTCTGACAATGTCCATAATATAATTTATTTGCAAAAGCAATTAAAAGCTTTTTCTAATTAAATAATATCATAGTTTTATTGGATTCATTGTTTTTCAATTCAGAGTAGATTATCAGTTTACAATGGTGCAAGTTTGAAAAAAAAGATTTGGCGATTTAGATTCTCCAAGGAGTCCTACTTTTAACAAATAAAATATAGAAAAGTTTTTTTGTGAAATTTCATGAAATTAAGTCGGGGGTGGGTAAGATATGTATAAAAAAAAATTACCAAAATTTAAAAAAAAAAAACAATTTAAAAATAATTTCATTCATTTGTGAATAAGTCCTGAAAATTTAATTAAAATCGGACAATTATTTGGTATTTACGTGTATTTCCAGTCAATGTGTTTTCAACGAAAAAAAGCGCAAAAAAGTCAATATTATTATGCCACCGCGATGACATAAACAAAACAAGATTTTAACCAAAATTTCGAACTTTCGAAAGGATTAAAAATTTTTTAAAAATAATTAAAAAAAAAATACTTTGGTCTTTCATCTTAATAATAACATAAACATTTTGACGATAATACTTTAGTTTTAAATTTGTGGCCTTTTTCATTACGCTATGCTGTTTTTATTATCAGACATCAAAATTTGCCTGGTAATCCCCTTTTGGGTTGAGCCGACAATTTTTCAGCACCTTAAGTGATTACCCCTCAATCTACCAATAAGTCCAATGGACGATAATCTTTTTTTTTTTTTTTTTTTTTTTTAAAAGTAAGTTTCTCTCTTATACATATTCTACCGAGATGATTTTCATGACATCTCTTTTTTTTATTCATCGAAATATCGTCCATTCTAAATAGATGCCATTTATTTTTCTGAAGATCATTCTTCTTTTTATGTGCCGTCTCCCTTCAGGACGTAGGCGATCATGGCTCTCCACTTTCCCCTATCCTTTGTAGCTCTCAATAAGTTTTTTTTTCTTTTTGCTACTTCCCCCCCCCGGGCCCTGTTCTGTCATCCACTTGTTTAAGCCCGCCAGGTATGTCATGCGTTGCTTTCCCTTGTCTCTCTTTCTCTCTACTCGACCTGTGAGTATCGTATTCTCCAAGCCCTCCTTTGTTATTACGTGTCCCAGAAACTTCAGCTGATTCTTCCTGATGAGAATTATAAGCTTCCTCCTTGTTTGCATCCTCTTCATAACCTCATCGTTGCTCACACGGTCGGTCCATGATATCCTTAGCATCCTTCTGTAGACCATACCTCCGTCGCCTCAGGTCTCTTCATCTTCATGAAAGTGATAATGTCAGCATTACTTATCTAGAATCGGATGATGATATGAATGATGTCAAACAAAGCTGATAAGAGTGGGACATGAATCAATTTAATGATGAATGAAAAGTATTATTCGAAGGATGAGTCTGTGTAATTTGGTCTTCTAAACCAATTGAAAGAACACAAAAAAGAACTCTCCAGCCTACATTGTTTTTATATAAAGCCTGGACATTCACCTTTTGCAAGAAGTCTCTCTGATTCAGTTCTTTCATCAATCATATTGTTCATGAAGCTAAATCTGAAAATACTCCAAAAATGAACAAATACTGAAGGAATTCGTGTTTCGAGGGAATAGATGGCTTTGCCTATCGCACTGTTTATACCATGCTCCGGTCTTTTGAACAGGAGTAGAGGTTATTCCCTTGTTTCCTATTTAGGATTGGGTATCCTGTTCCTTCTAAAGTCTTACCATTCTCATTCAATCCCAGCAGACTCTTGCGTTTTAGTGGCATTATCGCCTTGGTTGGAGAGAAAGATATATATATAGTTATGAAGAACTTGGTAATCCGTATGGGTAATCCCAAGGAGGATGAAATCCTGAGAGCTCAATGTAAATCCAGAGCTAATATTTAAAAGAAAAAACAGACCACTTTAAGGTACCATTACAATAATTTATTTCACCAGCGTCCTTTTAAAAGGACGCCGGATCATCAGATAGTACTTCCAACAACGAAATGAAACGAATATATATATATATATATATATATATATATATATATATATATATATGAGAGAGAGTGTTTTGATCTCTTTCCTTCTATACAGTTTTTGGAAAATGGATCTAGCGGGTTTTAGCTGAAGTTCTTTGACAGACAAGTGGGATAAACACACAACGTTTCATATGTTAAACTAACTGAAAATAGTCGAAAGTCTTCAAATTAATAGTAGACACTTAAGAAAATACGCCGTGTTTTTTTTTTGTTTTATATAACTACAAACTTTAGCGAGTAGTACACTTTTGTCCTAAAATGGAGAGAGAAAATGCATGTTCGGCAAATTCATTTGAATGAGCAAAATGCAGTGATGAATTGTAATTAAAAAAAAAATAAATTAAATTTATAATTTCAAACTAAATCCAAAGATGTATTGCCATTTTTCTGTTTCAGTGAGTAAATTTTAATTAAAATTGTTATTTCTTTGTCCATCTATAATTATACTTATCTAATATCAAAAAATGCAAAAAGTTTGAATAGTTTAAAAAGTAGAATCGGTACATTGGACACAGACGTTATTTAATGAAAGTCAATTTTCTTGGTAGACTGAAACTTAATATAACTTTTACTCAATGAAATAATTAGTTCTTTTTTAGTTAAGGTGTTAATATTTGGCTTTTATTTTATGCGTTATAAATTTACTGTTTGTACAAGAACGGAAACATGGAGAGTTGGGGGGCAAAAAAGGTGTCGGTTAAAGAGGGTTGATAAGTCACATCAAAAGAGATCTGCTGATCCATTATCCTGATGAAATGGCAAACGACTGAAGGTGGCTTCACTCTTGTCTGGAAATCTTTAGTTTGAACTTTTCCTATTAGCTTTATCAACCTAATATTTCGTATTGACTTTGGTCAATTTCAGAATGATTTCGTATACCAACACCAGTGATGAAAACATTTATAATTAAATGAAAAATATCGTCCATTCTAAATAGGTGCCATTTCTTTTTTTGAAGAGCATAATGAAAATTGATAATGTCAGCATTAATTATTCAGAATCGGATGATGATATGAATGGTGACGTCAAAGCTGACAGGGTTCTTCAAACCATTCAATGATGAATGAACAGTATTATTCGAAGGATAAGTTTGAAATTTGGTCTTCAAAACCAACTGAAATGGCAAAGGAAGAATTCCATTCTACAATGTTTTTCATCAAAAACCTTGACATTCACGTTTTTTTTTTTTTTTTTTTTTTTTATATATTCTGATTCAGCTCTTTCATTTATATTGTTCTAAATTTGGAAATAATCCAAAAATGGACAAATGCTAAAGGAATTCTGGTCTCGATGTTTGTGTTACAACTAAAAATATCTTGTGTACAAAACAGCGCCTAGGAACCATCGAATGAGAGAAAAAAGTACCCATTGTGTGGTCCTAAAATGGACAGAAAAACGCAAAGTGTCTGTCATATTTGTCTGGGAAAGTCATCTGAAAGTTGTGCAAAATGCAGCAATGAACTGTAATTTAAAAAAATAATTTGAATTAAGTTTATAATTTCAAACGAAATGCAAAGATATAATGCAATTTTTTGTTTCAGTGAATAGATTTTGATTAAAATTGTTATTTCTTAGTTTATTTATAATTATGAAACACACTTGATATCATCAAAAAATGTAAAAAAAAGTTTGAATAGTTAAAGAAAAAAAATGGGTCCAGTGGGTATGTAATGGAATCAGAGTTCTTGGTAGACGGAAGGTTAAACAATTTAGTTATTTTTAGTGATATTAAATCAAATGTAAACAGAAAAAAAAAAAAGATAAATGAATTTGTGTGTGTGGAGATGTCCTTTTTCGTATTTACGTGTGTACAAATTTCTGTTAAAGATGTCAATAGCTCTTTGTCGATTTGGTAAAATGCTTTGATATGATTGTGTTTAATGCAGTCGTATGTTGTACACCATGCAGCATTGTGTTCAGTGCGACACGAGGTTCACTAGTACTTGAAGGTCCCCCTGGGAGAAAATGGATAAGTCCTATCTCTAAGGCATCCTGTATCTAAAAAAAAAAAAAGAATAAATATATATATATATATATATATATATATATATATATATATATATATATATAATTTTCCTCAATAGGAGTAGATAGATTCGCTTATCGTCCAGTTCACACTACTCCACGGTCTTTTGAACAAAAGTAAAGGCTTATCCCTTGTTTCCTGTTTAAGATTTGGTTTCCCGTTCCTTCTAAAATTTACTTCAACTCTATACTTCTAAAGTTTCCGCCTTAACTCTGAAATTTTATTTACTATTTATTTTTTCCTCAAATGAAGTAAATTGGTTTGTCTATCGTCCGCTCCAGAGTCGTCCCGGATCTTTTGAACAGGAGTAGAGGTTTATCCCTTGTTTCCTGTTTAGGATTGGGTTTCTGGTTTCTTCTAAAGTCTACTTCACTTGTATAGAAGTTTTCACTTGAACTCTCAATTTTTATTTACTATTTATTTTTGCTCAATAGAAGTAGATAGGTTTGCCTGACGCCCTGTGCACACTACGCTCCGGTTTTTTAACAGGAGTAGAGGTTATTCCCTTGTTTCCTGTTTAGGATTGGGCATCCAGTTCCTTCTAAAGTTTTATCATTCTCATTCAATCCCAGCAGACTCTTGCGAATGAATGTAAATATTAAAATACACAATCAAAAACATTCACAAGAAAAAGCAATCTCAAAAAATACAGAAGATTATGAAACCGAACAGCCTTTCAACCTTTTATACAAAATAACCATCTTAAATTCATAAATTAATAAGACTTCGGCATAAATTGACCCAAATAGGAGTTGACATGCCGTTAAATCCAACATCCATCCATCCAGCAGACTCTTGCGTTTTAGTGGCATTATTGCCTTGGTTGGGGAGAAGAGAGAGAGTGTTGATCTCTTTACTTCTATATTATTTTTGGAAAATTGATCTAGCGGGCGTTAGCCGAAGTTCTTTGACAGTCAAGTGGGATAAACACACAACGTGTTATATGTTAAACTAATTGAAAATAGTCGAAAATCTTCAAATTAATAGTAGACACTTAAGAAAATACGCCGTCGTTTTTTTTTTTTTTTTTTTTTTTACGGCATCTGTTTACAAACATGAATACATGATTCAATTGGGGATAAAGTGGGGGATCGGTTTTCCCTTTTTATTAAGTAGACAAATCTTTCCGGAATTACTGTAAATTAATAAAATAATTGGAAAAATATATTTAAAGACTGACATTTATAAAACTGATATACGTGTTATTAATACAATATTCAACTTGAATAAAATATTGTGTGACGAAGTGTTCACTATTCTGTAATAATACCCTCCACCAGAACTACATACTCGTTTTAACCCATGAAAATTTAACAGATTTTCTATTTTTAATTCCTGATGAATTAAAATGAATCTTAATTCTTTATTTAATGGTTGATAATCTGACAGCGAGTTCAACGTCAATAAAATATCCGTAGAAAATCCTCTATCACATCGTAAAATATTTGAGCTTAACCATTTTAACAAAATATTGCAATAACAATAATAAGTATAAGTGCTGGTCGTTATTTTAAGAAGTAAGGGGGTACAAATCGAAATCAACAGCTTTTGTCATTTCACTGAAACAGACGCTAAAACACTTCCGTCTTCTATTTTTTCTTTCTTTAATTCATTTTCTCACTGAAACTAAGTAGCGTCTCTGATAGGTGTTTTGGTTTTCCACACAATTAAAACTGTATACTTAATTATTTATGAGGTATTAGCAGGACACTTTAAAAACTTCTATCTAACCTAACCTAACCTAACCTAACCTAACCTAACCTAACCCCTAACCATACCATCTAACCTAACCACCTAACCATACCATCTAACCTAACCTAACCATACCATCTAACCTAACCTAACCTAACCATACCATCTAACCTAACCTAACCTAACCATACCATCTAACCTAACCTAACCATACCATCTAACCTAACCTAACCAACCATCTAATCTAACCTATCTTTCTTCCTGCTGAAACCAAGTAGGGTCTTTTCACCCTCTCTTTACGCAACCAAACGGAATAATGACGTTTTGGCAGGGCATAACGGTCGTGCGAATAAACAGTGAGAGTAAAGAACAATTATAATAGGATGGATGCAAAAATTTTATTAAATATTAGCCGTTTCCTTATAAGGAAACATTTCTCCCATTGACCGAACAGTCAGTTACACCTTCGATTAAAATTCATAAAACCTTTCTCTTAAAGCAATATTTCACGAAAATAGGTTTCCCATGCTCCCTGTTATCTGACTTTCTACTTTTGCTGGGGGTTTCCTTCCTAACCTATTGTATGAAGTAGTGTGGAATTTCAACATTTGATTGTCATTATTTTTTCTTCGCGTTATATTTGATTTTCATTTCAGTTGTTGCTGCTGCCAAATGACAAAATAATGTTTTCTGTTATTTGAAATAGTTCTTTGTTTGGGATTATATAGCACCAGTCCAAAGGTTCGAAAAATGACTGTCCTCGCTAAGACCTACAGGCTTCTATCGCCGGAAGCCATTTTTTAATAACTGAGAAAGCATTTGCCTACAGCTTAGGTAATATTTTTGAACGATTTGTTGCCGTGCATGACATCCAAATATCATATATACTTGCGTGTCATGTGACTTTTGAAAACCTAAATTTGAAGCTAATTTTAAGAAGATCGCATCACACACGGGATATAAAATTAGCGTGTGTATTGCTGGACCTGGCTATGACGTTGATCAAAATATATATCTATTTACTTTACTCAAAAAGTACAACTGTATTTAAAATAAACATGTTTTTGATAAAAACTGATGTTTTACTTAACTGTATCCAATAATAATGCAGGCAAATATTCACATATTAATATCGTATGATAAAATACAAACATGGCGAATATGCATCTTTTCCATTGTTTACGTTTATAAGATGTTTAGCTGTTTCTCGTTCGGTTGTTTATGGCTGTACGCGTTTATGCAACGGGTATAGCGTTACTAACGATAATTTTATCATTCTCTTTTACTTTTTTGACTTATCTAACTTTAATCATTTTTTTACAAGTGAAAATTTTGGGGTCGTGAGATCACGCGTTACACGAGTTTATGTGGTCCGTTTTTATTCCCGTATACGGCTAGTATATTGTGGCCGTGTTCGTAGATTTTTTTTTTTTTTTTTTTTTGCATAAGGGCTTCAATTATTTTTCAGCAGCTTTTTACAGTGTTATTTAAGAACCTGAATATTGAATTCGATCATCACTGGGTACCCCGTACTCTCGACCTTGTGTCACGCCTAAGCTCTGCTTATAAAATCACCACTTTTTTTTTTCTTTTCTTTTTTGGAAAGGTAAATTCATTTCTACTCATTGGAATATTTCTAGATGTTTTGTTTTTTTTTTTTTTTTTTTTTTGTTCAACATCATTTTTATCCTAACTATGTATATCTATGCCATCAGCACAACCCTCCAACCGAGTCATTATCAGTACCCTAGCCTCGGGAGAGAAAGCTGGAGCGTTATTTTAATTTCGTAGATTCATTTGGGATATAGTGTGGAATGCTTAAATCATTACTGACTATATCTTCACATATATGCTTGTAAATATGCAGGGCATATAGGCTAGGAATAGATTAGCGTGCTCATTTTCTCCTTATCGTATTCCCGGTGAAGTTTGCACAGGTTTCGGCATTGGGCTCTTTATTAGAGACATACGTTTAACACCGTCTCTGAATACCTATGTCATCAGTATCAGCCCCTTCCATTCATCATCAGTACTGATACTAATTCCAGTGAGAAATTATTTATAAGATAATTGTTTCAGAGATAATATTAATCAGTCGCTTACTCCGAAACGCTGCTGACTGTGAATCGGCATGAGTTTATTCTTATGTTAATTTTATCAGCCCACTCTCCCATGCTGACTCAAGCCATGTTGGAAGAGTGTTTGCAGATTTTTCCGCAGTAAGTTGCCAGTTCTTTTTGTGATAGGCTGGATTCATACCCTTCCCAAGGCTCTAATGGAATTTGAACTCGGCTCTCCGATTTCTAGAGAAAATATTGTGATTTTCTCAGCCTAGCTTAGATGTGGCACAAGGTCCAAAGTATGCAGCACCAAGTCAGGATCGAACTCACTACTCAGTCGTAAATTGATCTATCGAGACAAACTTGTTAACCATTACATGACATGGAAGTGCTCAACGAATAAATCATGTTGATTTTCTAAGTGTAGCTTAGATATGGCATAAGGCCAAATGTATGGAGCACCCATTGGGGATCGAACTTGCTATTCAGTCGTAATTGATCTAGCGAGACAAGCTTGTTAAATATTACACCACGTCGAAGTACCAAAATGGTTTTCTATGAGGAGTTTAGATGTGGCACAAGGCCGAAAGTATGAAGCACCCAGTAGGGTTTGAACTCTCTACATAGTCGTAATTGATTTAACCAGAAAAGTTTAACCATTACACCACGTCCAAGTTAATCTATTATAAGGCCATATAGTAAAAGGCTACTGCCCAGGATCAAACACTCAGGCACGCACGCATTTGTGCATGCTCTAACATGTGATTGATCTGAAATAGTTGGGTTCATGCCTTACCTCTATATAATCAGCAGTAATATCAGTGTTTGAACTCTTGATAGGCATTCATTTTTGTTATCCAGTATTAAGCGGCAAAACAAACGGAAAATTCGAAGAATGGCGCATTAAAATCTTCAAATAAAAACAACCACTCTGCCTCGAAAATCCTAGCATTTTACCTGGGATCGAACTGGCGCCAATGTGAGTGTATATGTTCCGTTTCATTTCCGAGACTCTGAAGACTACATATTCTTCATTCAAATAAGTATAATAAGAGAATTCATTTTTCAAACAAAGTAAACGAAGCCAGCCCAAAAGCTTAAAGAAAAGCAGTTATTAACCTTTTTCAAGATTTACAATCCTTTGAGATTTCAAAAGCTTTCTCTCATACCCCCCCCATTTCTACTTAATGCTCAAAAATTAAATTAAATTTTAAAATGTCAAAATATGCAAATTGAAACTTAATCAGTTTAAATACGAAAACGTTCAATTTTATTCGATGTTAAAATTAGAATTTGGTTTCAAAGATCTTACTAATAAAAACCATGTCTTAGTGACTGTTTCTTTCATTCTCAATTAACTTTGAAATGCGTTTTATGTTCAGAGGATTTCATTTTTCTTTTTTATACTAATTTCAAACTCCGGTTAAAAAAAAAAAAAGAAGCTTTTACTGATTTAGGACATAAAGAATTAAAAAAAAAAAAAAAAAAAAAGATATTACCAGCAATACATTTTTGAAGAAAAATGTTACCAGAAATAGATTTTTTACGAAAAAAAAAATTACCAGAAATAGATTTTATACGAAAAAAATATTACCAGAAATAGGTTTTTTACGAAAAAAAAAAAAATATTACCAGAAATAGATTTTTTTACGAAAAAAAAAAAAATATTACCAGAAATAGATTTTTTACGAAAAAAAAAAAATTACCAGAAATCGATTTTTTACGAAAAAAAAAAAAAAAATTACTAGAAATAGATTTTTTACGAGAAAATAAAAAAAATATTACCAGAAATAGATTTTTTACGAAAGAAAATATTACCAGAAATAGATTTTTGAAAACAAAAAAAAAATATTACCAGCTATAAAAATTTTGTCGACATAAAATAATCCATTGAGGTTGATATGCCGTAAAACAAACCAAACTAAACCTAGCGATTAATGAGAAGAAACTGTCCGAAGAGCACTTCTTATTATTGTAATTCGAATGAAATTATTAGGCTTCGTATTAATTGTTGACCGATCAATCTTTACCCTATGGTTTGAACTATTAACAGAAGAAAATGAGGAAAAGACCGAATCTACATTATTCGGACAATTGTCTTCATCTTTGTCGCCATATTTATTGCAACGTTTCGGCCGTTGTACGTTCCAGCGTTCTTCAGGTGGTTGGAATGTCGAACTGGACCCTTTAATTCGCTCCCTGGGGTAGACCTAGTTACACGTGCCATGTCTAATGGATGTCAGTTATCAGTTATCTCCTGTTAATTCCCCTCTCCAAGTTATCCACTGCCTTAACCGGGTATTGAACTCGCACTTTTTGGGTCCTGTCACTTGATCTAACTAACGCCTTTATCCAATGTGCCATGTGTCCTTGAGGAGGAGAGGGACATCTCGAAATACCCGATGATTCGAGAAATGCTATGATGGAATCGACATGTTACCGAGATGCTCTGTTCGGTTTTGTAATAATTTAGCTGGTTGATTAGCATCGTTGGTCTTTGGTAACATCGAATGCCACAGAAGAATCTTTACTCCAGAGATTTGGAGAATTAACGGAAGAAAAACTAGAAAAGACGTCTGGAAGGAAATGAAGCATTTTCCAAAGTTATTCTTATTTCAAAGTAACATTTTTCGGTTGTCCAGACGAACGTTGAGAATGTCATGATTCAAAGAATGCCAAGTTCTAAGGACTAAAGCGATGATTCGTAAATTTGGCGACAAATTCTGAGTTCAGTTCATGGTCCGGGTAGTGTGTATTTGAAATCGGTGGAAACAAGGCGAGCAATAAACAAACAGTAAATAATTGTAAATGTGAACTAGTCGAGATACCTGTCTATATTTCTAAGATGAGGTATTATGTACACTATTTACATTATTCCGACTATTGTCCTCATCTTTGTCGCCTAATTTATCACAACGTTTCGGCTTTTCAGTATCTGTCTGAGAACAAAAAAACAGATGAAATCTTTTGAACGCAAAATATGGAAAGAAGGCTTGGAGAATTTAACTCCCACAATTGTAGTCGAAGGCAAAAAAGCTGAAGAAATCGCTGAGTGACCGACTTTATTAGGGAAAATATTTTGAAATGAATTTTTCACATTAGCGTTCTTTTTGATTTTCCTTAGGCCTCGGAAATAAAAAAAAAAAAACATTGATATTTTTAAAAGTGAGGGTTCCTCTTCATAATACCGATATAGTTTAAAATCTCTCCCTGACTTTTACAGAGTTATTGAACTTAACTTTTATTTACAAATATCAAGTTTGAAAGTGTGGTAATATATATATATATATATATATATATATATATATATATATATATATTGTGTGTGTATGTATATTTAAATTTTTTGAATTTTAAAAACTTAAAAATGTTTTAAAACTTTATTTGTAAGAGATGTTTTCAGAAGAACTTGCACAAAATATTTAAAGTTAATAATTATTATCTTAAATGAAGAATAAATGTGCCATGCGTGACACACGTTTAGGCGATCATGTATCTTTTGATACATGACTAACGAAGCAGATTTTTTCCTGCAGTAGGTTGCCATTTCTTTCTGTGGTAGACCAGTTGCCATTTATAGAACCCGGTCTATTTACCCATAGCTATGGGAAAAGAACAGGTTCCATTTATCAAGGGCATTAGCACGTAAGTGAATGTAATGGATTCGACTGGAATTCGAAATCTGCTCTCCGATTCATCAATCCGAGCCACTATCTATTACTCCACTGTGCCTCTCCTTACAATAATTATATCCATTGAGGTTGATATACCGTAAAACAAAAAAAAAAAAACAAAACTAATATATGCTGAGATAGATAATATAACCAGCAATAAAAATCTTGATGGCATTAAATAACCGATTGAGGTTGATAAACCATCAAATAAACCAAACTAAATTCTCGAAAAGAGCTTATTTTTTTTATTTAAGTTCCCCAAAATATATAGTTATAGCGATCTGGTTTATGGCTCTTTTTTTTCTGCTAAATACAAGGAATGTTATGTCAAAAACTGATTTTGTAGCCCAGACATGGTGCCAAATGCGGTTAATGATCAATTTCGTATATGAAAAGCATCGAGTACATTTTTAAAAACTTTTATTTCTGTAATTTTACAAATTGAAATTTTAATGTGTGACCTTACACTAAAAAACAGAAAAAAATGGTTCCTTTCTTCCTTTTTTTTTTTTTTTTTTTTTAAGCTGGTGGGGGTCAGAAACAAACAACAACAAAAAAAAAATATTTCAAAACAAACTTTTTTTTTTTTTCCGTAGAGGTCCCAGGTCCACTTGATATATGTAATTTTTGCAAAAGAGTGTCAAGTTAAGCCTGCCTGACACTTATAACATTCATTAAAAGCTTCCAATGACTTGTCTGACAAAAAGAGGCAGAAAAAGCAAACATCCAGATTTGATAATCTAAAAATAAATGATTAAACATGTGTGAGTTTGAATTAATTTCCAGCGATCAGAACTGGGTAAAATTGAGTGCAAAGTTAGGCCTGGGTTTGTTTATATTTCTGAGATGAGGTATTGTAACTATTTACGTTGTTCGGACTGTTGTGCTAATCTTTATTATCATATTCACGCCGTTTCAGACATTGTACGCTACCGCCTTCTTCAGGATCTGTCTATATTTTAAGGGTTAACCGTTATTTTCCACACATATCCGCGTAAGTTCCGCCTCTTACTCTGCAACGCTCTACCTTGCGGTAGAACAAAGATCCTCCCAAGATGATGTTTTCTCGATCACTACAATCCTAACCTGTTCAAGTCTAGGGTTAACCGTTTTCTTCCCCATATATCCGCATAAACTGTGTCACTTGCTCTACCTCGAAGCAGAACAGACTCCCAAGAGGATGGTTCCCCGATCACTATAATCTTATAATCTTAACTTGCTCAAGTCTAGGGTCAACCGTTAACATCCCCACATATCCGCATAAACTCTGCCTCTTACTCTGTTTTTCTGCCTCGATGTAAAGGGTTACAGTCTCCCAAGAGGATGCTTCTCCGGTCGCTACAATCTTCGCCTGTTCGAGTCTAGCTCACTTTCTGGTGCGACTGTTCGGTTCAACTCTCTTCCTACGGGCGGGAGGAACCCGAAGGAGGCTACGCCGAAGGGCGGAGTCTCCTTCGGGGAGGCAAAAATGGCCCTGAACCCGTTTATACGGGTTCAAATGGGCTATTTTTTGGCCGAGCCTAATGGCTCGGGAATGCCCACCTTAAAAAGGCCTTGTGCCACATGACACCATCGTGGTGGGGTGACTAAATATCGTCTCGGGTTAGCCGTTATCTTCCCCCCACATATCGCCGTAAACTGTCTTTTTCTCTGTAACCCTCTACTTCGAGCTGTTTTGGGGCGTTGTACACGGTGAATATTACCGTAAAAAATGAAATATATTTAATTTTAACATTTCTCTTCACAAATATACGTCTTCCATTCTGCCCAACTTTAATTTATACAGACGATTTACATATTCAGCCATAAATATCGTATTTCAAAACTTTTTTTTTTTCCAGAAAGTTGTGTATAAATAATCTATTATTTTGTTAATGGCTTGGCTGGGTAAATTGCTGCTTGAAAGTACCGTGTTTCTCCACAATTTCCTGTCTTTTATAGGTTTTTTTTTGTTATCTTTCTTAGTCTCTGCTCTAACAATCACTTACATATACTCGTTAGCTAGTCACTACTTCCTGTCCCTCTGTCCTTCAGTATGTCCTGTGATCATCAAATTCTTCAAGCCTATTATACTCATTAAAAACCATCTGCCCCTTTCTAAGTAGAATTGTCTTTTATGTTTGCATATTCCCTAAAACTTTGTCGTTATTCACATGCTCTGTTCAAACTGCTGTAGAAACATAGTCCATGATATTCTCATCAGCCTTCTGTAGAACCATATTTTTTGCCACAAGTCCTTTCTTCACCTGTGAAGACATTAAGAATTCACTTCCATATAGAAAGATCAATATCACATAACAGTTCCTTCATTTTCCGCTTTGTTTTCCTGTTTTATACTTCTTTGATTGACTTTTGAAGGAGATGATTTTGCTATTTCAATGGACCTTCAGATTTCAGTTCCAAGTTTTCCATCCTCTGTTAAAACATTTCCTCTTGTGCTGTTTTCTATAAATATTTTCATGGTAATTGTTCTAGTGAGCCTTTCCTGTATGGTACCGAAACTATATGAATTTAAGCGCAGTACTAGATTGACTGGCTCTCATTCTATCCTGCTGGGGGGGTTGTGAGAGAAGAAGAGGATTTGTACATTTCCCAAGGGAATTAGCACGTAAGTGAATGTAATGGATTCGACTGGAATTCGAACTCTGCCCTCCGATTCCTCAATCCGAGCCGCTATCCATTACTCCACCGTTGCATTAACAGAATACTGAATTTGTGTTACTAATTAATTTCTTTGTTGATATGCCAAATATGTTCACTAAATCAAAGTTTTAGTGGGATATATTTATGGCAGTCTGCTTGGAGGTACGGTAAGCGATGACCAGTAATTCTAAGGAAGGCTATCCAATTGTTTACATCTCAGTCGTAAAGGTTTGCATTTTATACCCGCCGTATAAGTCGACACCTAGGACTAAGACACAACTGAAAGATAATACATACGTATCTCAATACGAGACACAGAAACTGGCAAAACTGGTGTATGTTTACCTACATATTGAGACACTAACCGTAATATATTTCTATATGCGTTGTGTAGCAAACAACAAATACTGCTAGGTACTATATATTGCATTGGTCTAACTTAGCGAACATTTAAAATTTGTTACGTCTACTGATAAACACAGTTAAGACCGTAGATTACAAATTACACCAAGTAGGTTTTTATAGTACTGCTACGTATTGTATGTTATTGTAAAACACAATAAATTCTCTTTACATTTCTCTGACTATCATCCTCATCTTTGTCATATTTATCACAACGCTTCGGTCGTTGTACGCTCCAGCCTTCTTCAGGTAGTTGGAATGTCGAGCTGATCCCTTTATTTCGCTTGCTGGTGTAGACTGTTCTAGTTCCACGTGCCATGTCTAATGGATGTCAGTTATCAATTATCTCTTATCAATACCCCTCTCCAATTTCTCCACCGACTTAACCAGGTATTGAACTCAGAACTTTATCCATTGTGCCATGTATCATTGAGCAAAGAAATATAGACAGATACAGTAAAGCATCATTGGCTATTTACATCAGTGACGTAAACAATCTTGTGATCCCGCCATTTAGTGTATCAGCGCCTATAAAATATTACTATCATTACTATCAAGAAATTGCGCAGATGACGCTCATACCAGAATTAGTTGTCTGAATTGGCCGCTTGAGTTAAATGGCGCTTCGGTCAGTGTTTACAATTAGTGTATCAGCGGTTGGCCGCGATGGGTACTGTTGCGTTAATAGAATATTGAGTTTGTATTACTTTTTTATATTAATTTCTTTGCTGATATGCCAGTTATGTTCACCGAATCCAAGTGGGATGGATTTGTGGTAGCCTGCTGCAGGTACGGTAAGTCGTGTACGGTAATTATTAGAAGTTCTGTCTCACTGGTTTACAATTCGGCGGTAAAGGTTTGCATTTTATACCCGTCGTATAAGTCGAACCCTAGTTTTGGAAAGATATTTTCAGGCATGAAACTCGACTTGTATTCTGCAATTTACAGAAATTTCAAATTTGACTAATCGAATTCTACGGTACTGTTTAAATTAACTTCGCAGCAAAGCCTAGCAAAGAAATATAGCCCGCACATTGTGGGTATCATTGCTAGTAATCAATGTTACGAAAAACGTAATGTTTAACACCCACCAAAGAAAATTGCCGTATATGCTACTCAGGGATACGTTCCCTCTCAGTTAAGAACCATAGTTTAAGCTTCCCGGCACTCTCTGGAAGTTTAGTCGGCTCAGATTATATTTATTTAAGGAAATGGTGAGAATAATTTTCCCGAGGCCTAGGTCATTATCGTTGACATGTTAACTCTGCTTTTGCAAGGGTGTCACTCTCTTTCAGCGCTAGTAACAATAAAGTGGTGGCGATGGTAGTGTTAGGGGAAGTTTCTCCAAACCCATTTAATGTTTTGACGCATATATCTTTTTTTATGTATATCATATGCATATTATATATGTAATTCGCGCACTCAAAGGTATCGCATATTCATTGACGTGTGCGAAAAAAATACTTGCGTAAATGTAACACACATGTCCTTTTCACGCTAGGTTTAATATCTTTTATATTGCAGAAAGAGGACTGCTATAGAGCAAGTGTTATTTTTCTTCTAAAATCGTTTTTGGTATGGGAAAATATTAAGTGATCGAATTACAACTTTTTTTACTGTGTTTTTTTTTATTTTTTATTAGTAATTTCGCAATTTCAGTCTATAAAAAGCCATCAGTGGAAACCATGTCCGCCTTAAGTATGCTTCTGAATACCCCCACGTCTATAAAAAAGACGTTACAAAGAATATGATCTTCCTATATTAACATCTTTTGCCCTATTGGCGAAGCTAAAATTACAGTAAATGAAGAGGCGTTATTTTATTCAGGCGTGACTGGAGGCAACAGAGGTATGGTTCTACAGAAGGATGCTAAGGATATCACGGACCGAACGTGTGAGCAACGATGAGATTTTGGAGAGGATGCAAACAAGGAGGAAGCTTATACTTAACACCAGGAAGAGGCAGCTGAAATCTCTGGGACACGTAATGAGAAAGGAGTGCTTGGAGAGTCTGATACTCACAGGTCAAATAGAGGGAAAGCGAAACATTGGAAAGCAATGAATGTCATAGAGGGCAAGTGGGTGACAGAACGTGGTTTGAGGGAAGTGGTAGAGGGACGAAACTTATTAAGGGATAAGAGGAAGTGGAGGGCCATGATCGCCTACGCCCTGAAGGGACACGGTACGTTAAAGAGCTTGCTCAGTCATTCATGAGTCTATTACAGTACTGCATCCAGGTTCAAAGGTCGGTTTAACGTGGGCTCGGCAAAAAATATGTCCTTTGAACCCGTATAAACGGGTTCAGGGTCGGTTTACCTCCCCAAAAGACACTCCGCCCTTCGGCGTTGCCTCGTTCGGGTTCCTCCCCGTCCGAAGGCAGAGTTTAGCTGGTCGTCCGACCTCAGACTGAACTCAGATCAACTCACTGAGCGATATTTATTCTGTTTTCTACAGAAATGTGGCACAAGTCCGAAAAGGGGATTGGGGAAAGGACGGTCTTCTTCTGTCTCAACTATAACTTAGCTAGCCGCAAACACTCACCCAATCGTACGAACAATATTCCTTACACCAAAACAACACATTCATACGTACCTTTCTTACTCTTTCTTACTACAACCACCACAATACCTCTTTGTCTCTATGAAAATATTAACTAGTCCCCATATTTACAATTCATTGTCTGTGGGGGGGGAATAAAACAACAATTCTAAAAAACTAGCTCCAATGAGTGTTTACAATATGAACACAACTGTTTACAAGAAACTAAAGAAAAATAAGATTAGTAATAAAACCCTCCCATAATCAAGACCAACTCACTGAGCTCTACTGGCGACTGCTACTACTACTACTACTTATTATATGTGGGAGAGTCTATTAACAATAGAATAGGTATGTTTCAGTATAACAATGACATAGTTGGTCAACCTAGGTGGTTATTGGGCGGCAACCCATCTTGCGCCATGGTTAGGTGTCCTAAGAAAGCGAATTCTGTGTTCGTGTAATATTGCAGAAATATCAGGGACGGTTCCGTAGAGCTGTGATTTATTTGGATGTTGTCTTCGGGAGATGTTAACTATAACTCTCAGCATCCGAGTGTAAGTTGCATCAATCTTAGACTCTAGGGTTTTAGTTAGTGTGTTCCCCCAAAATTGGATACTATTCGGGAGGTTACTAACAGACATCGGTATAAACAGGACATGTCTCCGTCGCTTTCTGTAAATCCGTGTCCACCGTTTTTGGCCCTAGTGAAAATCCGTGTCCCCCATTTTTGGCCCTAGTGAAAATCCGTGTCCCCCATTTTTGGCCCGAGTGTGAATCCGTGTCCCCCATTTTTGGCCCGAGTGTGAATCCGTGTCGCCCATCTTTACCCTATTGTATATTCGTGTCATCCATTTTTGTCACCCGTTTTTTTTCCTTAGAGTGAATACGGACCTGTGTCTCCTTACGCTGATTTATTAATTGATTCATTTTCTATAGGATTATTGAAATCCAGAAATTCTTAGGTAGTAAGATTTTTTTTTTTTTTAATTTATTTTTGAGATAATAATGGTTTAGTAATACAAGATTTGTTAATTAACTCCTAGCTGGAAGAAGAAATGGACTCGTACCTTTTTCCAAGGGTATTTGCGCGTAAGTGAATACACTTCTATCTATATATAAAAAAAATCTATGGTTTCCGTTAGTCCGTCCGTCGCACTCTACAATAGCCATATACCCTCCGATCAAAACCAAATTTTGGACATTTGTAAACAGGTAAGGGGGTACAAAGTACAGTTGGTTTTCCTAGGGTGAGTAGCTTAGTACTATCAATTTTCATTATTATTATTTTTTTTTTTTTTTAAATTAGAAGTTTTATTCTTTAACATTGAAAATACTCACTATTTTAAAAACAATTTAATGATTAAAATAACATACTTATTTAGTAAGAAGGCAATATTGTTTTTGCTTATCTTTTCTTTAATTTTATAGACAAGAACCCAGTGTCCGATTCACCCTGCGTTTGCGAGAAAAATCACAAGGCTAAACGCTTCAAAAAGCATGGCCAGTTGTACGTTGCATGTTCAAGAGTAAGAAACCCTAAGAATTTATACTTCGCTGTTAAAAAGAAAAAAAGATGTTTTCTTAAAATAATTTGTTTACCATGAAGTCTTGTAAAATTAAAGAAATTACTAAGCCGCGAAATAGGGTTTTTTCCCAAAGTATTTTCCAAACAAATCAGCTTATTTCAATTTCATCGATTGGTATGCGAAATTGAACGAAACGTAGTTTGTAAATCTCGACAAAAAATGTTAACAATGACTTCAACAATACTAAATATTGTGAGATTTTAATCACGTGTCAGCGTGTTGCATAAAAATTCTAGTGAAAAAAAAAAAAACGAAATAAAAAAACAAAACAAAAAAATGCACAGACTTGTACCAATGAAAAGTGCATATAAAAAAGAGAAAAAAAACTGAGTATAATCAGTGAGTTTCTGACGTATGGACGGAGGGATTCCCCGGGGGCGGTCCGTCTATAAAACTCTGCAGCCGGGATGCTGAAGGTAACATTATTCAACTAAGTGATAAAACTTGTATTAATGATATGTAATTATTTATTCAAAAATTATAACATAAACATGTTATAACATCACTACAAAAATATCCATTTTATATCAACACTTCTGGTGTCTTCTCAAGTGATGGTGTTGAATGTAGAATCAACAGGTTCTACATTCAACACCATCACTTGAGAAGACTCCAGAAAAATCTTCAAAACAAAATGGCTATTTTTGTTGTGATGTTATAACATACATATGTTATTATTTTCGATTAAATAATATTTGCTCTACTCTGTATTGCGCAATCCTTTAAGAATAGCGTATTTGTTTATTGGAATTTTATTCCATGTACACCAATCTTATCCTCGGAGATATATACCCTTGTGCAAATTAAATCAAACAACCGCTTTAGTTTCCTTTCTTTCAGCATTCAGCCAGTTTTGGACCCACTGGAGTGAAAAGGGTTGTAAATGATTTCTATTTTTTTCCTCAGATTAGGTCATTTGCAGTGGTGTGCTGTCATATCAATCTATTTTCGGGGTGTATGATGAAATTTATTTTTATTTAAACAGGTGTTAGGGTTTTGCAAAAAAAATCTAGTCTTATATATTTCAGCAGAACGCGTTCACATTAGCATTGGAAAGCGCTCGGCACTCTATATATGTGAAATCTTAGCAAACTATTCTTGTTACGAAGAATGAATATAAGCCGTCTGGTATTTACGCTACTGATTCCCTGGTAGTATTTTTTTTCTTATAAAACCATTTTTGTAGCTGCTGGATATATCTCTTTTGTTATCGATTCAGTCCTGAAGAGCGATAATTGGTTAACCTTTTCTTTTCTTTTTTTTCTTTTTTCTTCTTTTTCTTCTTTTTCTTTTTCTTTTTTTTCTTTTTCTTTTTTCTTCTTTTTCTTTTTCTTTTTTCTTTGTCCATATTTTTTAATTCACCAATTTACGGTTTTTTTTTTTTGTTTTTTTACACCGAAATCTGAAGGCGCATTGGAATAGCGAAAGTTGCCTTCCAAAAGCTAAGTAAAGTATTAAGAAACAGAGGAATCAAAAGAGTATTGAATGTTACATAATTCCAACCCTCATATATGGTACTGGAAAATTGATTCTAAAAAAAGGATTCTGAGAATACCATGGACTGTACATTTGAGCAACGACAAAGTTTTAGATAAAATTGAAACATAAATGAAACTTATACTTAATATCAGATAGACAAGTGAATTTTCTTTGGCACCTAATGAGGAAAGAGGGCTTAAAAAATTTGACACGCACATGATATATTATAGGCGATTGAGACTAAGGAAAGCGATGCTTGACCTACCTAATGAGCTTTTGTAAATGGTTGACAGAAAAGGGTTTAGGAGAGTTAACAAAAAGACAAAATTTACTAAGAGCCACAAGGGAAAGGAAATTGTGGAGAGCCATAATCGCCATCCTCCTGAAGGGACACTGCATATAGAAGAATGGCCTTCTGAAAATGGATGACAGAACAAGGTTTAGTAGAGATAACAAAAACACAAAATTTATGAAGAACTACGACGGACAGGAAATTGTGGAGAGCCATGATCACCAACATCATGAAGAGACACGACACATAGAAGAAAAAGGAGGAGGTTGAGTAAATGGATAGAGGAACAGGGTTTAGGAGAAATAACAAAAATATAAAATTTGTTAATATCTATGACAGACAGGAAGTTGTGGAGAGTCGTGATCGCCATTGTCCTGAAGAGACATGGCACATAGAAGAAGAATGGGCTTGAGTAAATGGATGGCGGAAGAGTTTAGGAGAAATAACAAAAAGACAACATTTACTAAGAACTACAAAGGAAAGGAAATTGTGGAGAGCCCTGATTTTTTTTCCTTAGTTTTAATATATTTGTATCTGTTATGTGAATATATAGTCTCTTAAAAATGTCCTTTTTGTTAAAGCCGTAATAGAATTTTGAAGTTTTATTTTCCAGCCTTGAGAATTAAATTTTTTAAAGAGTTTTTATTTTAACTGGCGTTGTTGGGTTCCTTCAGTTGGTGACTGAATTAAAACAAGGTTAATCGGTGCAAAGTATTTGACTTTGTCATCGTACAAAAAGGTCTTCGTAATTCGAGTCTGTTACTCTTTCAGCACAAGCATTATCTGAGTTTTTTTTTTTTTTTTTTCTTGTAAACAGGCGATATTTTTTAAACAATTTCTAAGACCATTATTTAAAAGGCCATCACCGGCGCGTATCTGTAACTTCTAACAATTGGTTATTTAATATCCATGACTGCAGGTGGCGTCTATTGACACGGTGACTATTTTGGTGGCTGAACCAGTTAAAAAAAAAAAAAAAGGCTTTGCTGTTTACGGCTTGCGTCAGCGTTTGAATCTCACCTGTAAACGAGTGTTGCTTTTTTTTATTTCTTCAAAATTTCAGTACATCTACAAATGTTAATCACAGCGAAAAAGATAAGAATTTATTTTATTTTTTTTATTTCACCCTGTGAAATGACATTTGCTACAACCTTTCCGTAATCGTTTGTTAAATTATTCACAATAAGAGATCGGGAAAATGTATTCACATTGCACAGAAAGATAGCAAACAGGACGCCATAATTTAAAAATGGCCTTTTTCTTTAAATCGATAAAAAATTACTGATCAGTGAACACAGTGCCAAGGCATAGCGGTTAGCAAATTAATATAATAAATTAAATTTGACAGCACTGCATGCAACATTCTTACTGGATATAGGCGATCATGGCTCTCTACAACTTCCTTTTTTTTATTTTGCTTTATATTTGTAAACTCAAACTAGTTACATTCCATCATCGTCAATCGTATCCTGAACTATCACCAATCACGTTGAATGTATGTTCCTCCAGTGAGAGCCCCGTGTCTTGAGTGCCTCTTGGGACTTAAACTCAACCCGGACATCAAGTGGTACTCATACATGCGATCGATCGCTAAAGATGGTGCCAAAAATGTCGGTTCCCTGTACTCCTCCATCAAGTAACCGTCTCCTCGTGTTATCCTCTGCTTTTTATAAGAGCCATATATGGACAGGAACTGCCCAGTCTTTACTTTCCATTCTCGATAGTACGAAAGCTTCTCTGCGTCCTTGTGGGTGATGAATTATTTTCCACCTTACAACCCCTTTCCTCACAGATGAAACGTCGCAAGCCTCTCGCTTGTTTATCGCTGTTTACATGGAAAGTGTTCAGGCGAACAATATTCCTTAGTTCCACCAATTTTAACTTTCACAAATAAAACCCGCCATTCCACGCCCATTGTAGCGAACGACCCTCAATCCCCGCGTCTTCTACTCGGGAGAAGTTCCACTCGAGCGGCTTCTTCCCATCGACCACTTCTCCCAATAGGATGTTTCCCCGATCACAATAATCTTAATCTCTTCATGTCTAGTGTTGACCTTCATCTTCACTACATATCCTCGTAATGAATTAACTGACAAGCGCTTGTTAAGCAATCGCCCTGATATCAAACTTGTACATAAGAGCAACCAGATATGGATCTTGATAGATAGTCACCTTGTGACAAGAATAAGGCACTTTTGCCACAGACAAAACATTGCAGGCCTCTCGCTGCTCGATAGCCATTTCCATGGAAAGCTGAACTACATTAGTTCTAACCATAACTACTAAGACCGCGCCATGCCACGCCTATTGTAGCGAGCCACCCTCATTCTCTTCATATTCCATTGGTGAGATGTTTGTTCCACTGATGATGCTCCTTCAACAAACCACTGTGCGCACACCTATATGCATATATAGGTATCGCCAAAGACTCGCTAAAAATGCACTTACATGATGAGAAATATCCTAAAACTTAAAACAGACATTGAGACAAGAATAAGGTCTGTTTACTACAGACGAAATATTGCAGGCATCTCGCTGCTCGATTGCCATTTCCATTGAACTACATTCCTTAGTTCTAACCTTAACTGCTATGCCCTCGCCATGCCACGTCCATTGTAGCATGCCACCCTCATTCCCCACGTCTTCCATTGGTGAGAAGAAAGTTCCACTTTTCTTCCTCTGAAACACTGCTCTGTGGAACCGAATCCCAAGAGGAAGTTTTTTTCGATCACTACAATCTTATCCTGTTCAAATCTAGGGTCAACCGTCATCTACCCCACATATCCGCATAAACTCTGCCTCTTACTCTGTTCGTTTTACCTCGACGTAGAGGGTTACAGAGTAAAAGGCAGAGTTTATGTGGGGAAGATACCGGTTAATCCTAGACTTGAACAGATTAAGAGTGTAGTGATCGGGGAAGCATCCTCATGGGAGACACTTTGTTCTACCTCGAGGTAGATGGTTACAGACTCCCAAGAGGATGCTTCCCCGATCACTGCAGTCTTGAGTTGTTCAAGTCTAGGGTTAACCGTTATCTTCTCTAAATATCCGCATAAGCTGTGAACCGAACACCAGTAAACCGAGTGATACCCGTGTTTTATATAGAGAGAACCTCAGTGTTAAATGAATAAAAATATATAAATAATTAAATAAAAAATAAAACAAAAAAAATAAGTTTCCTCAATTCTTTTAGGGGTGTGTAGGTGGTGTATTGGATAGAAGTTCAAAATTACAATTATCAGAGTTGGGGACGAATTTCAGCTGAGTTCGTTCCATGGCTGTATTTCTTCTCCACCAAGCTATGGATGCTTTTACAATCACTGCAATCTTGGCCTGTTCAAGTCTAGTCAAACGAAATCTTCCTGTTATAACTGCATAAAATGTGTATTACTCTGTAAACATCTACTTCGAGTGGCTCTGCAGACATGTACAGGGGGAATCTCGATGTAAAAAAAAAATTAAACAGAAAAAATAAATTGCCATGATTTTCTTAGAAAATTTCATGGTTTTTTGCCAGCAGTCTACCTATGAAATAATGGCCTCCAAGCGTAATCTTCTATCTTGAGTGGACCTCATGCTCCTTAAAGGGTAAACTTCGTTGTAAAAAAAAAAAAAAAAATTCATTATTTTGGGGGGAAGCGAAAAGTGGGTCGACCAAAACGGAAGCGTTGACGCAGAGGTTGACGCAACCAGCACGACGTGGGCTGGCTGAAGGGGTTCACCCAGAACAGTGTCCGTTGGAGAGGTGTTGTTGCGGCCCTATGTTCCCCAAGGAATTATGAAGATGATGATGATGACGTAGCTTCCCTCTGTCTTTTCTATAAATATTCTCATGACAGATGTTCTGATGAGCTTTTTCCGTGGTGATCTGACTATATGAATTCAAATTTGCTGGAACGTATGACACGTGCTGGGAGGACCCCCTTCCCCAGGAAGTCAGCCGGCACGACATGGGCCGAGCTGAAGAGGAACGCCCGGAACTGGAATCAAGAGGCATAACTAAATAAAGGATATTGTTCCACTTTCGATTTTTTTAACGGCTATTACTGAAAAAGTCTGCTAAACTTTAGAGAAGAACATCTAATCTGTGGCTGTGGCTTTAGATAACTCGAATGCGTTTAACAGGTTTTGGTATGTGGGTCTTCAAAAGCTAAAGGGTTATGGTATTTCTGGCCAAATTTTTTACAGTGTAACCCGGATATAAGAGAGATTTTATCTGGTCCCAAATTAGAGCCTGTGTTAATGTATATAAAATAGACCAAACCCGGATATAAGAGACTTCTTCTCCGGTCCCGACAACTCTCTTATATCCGGGTTACACTGTATGTATATCTAATTTTTCTTAACAAATCGTGTAATGAAAATCTAGTTGAACGGTCACTCTTCGAGGTCTTTTCCCATTAATGCCGGTGTCTCCAGGGCTTTATCTATTGGACCGATTTGATTTTATGCTGATGACCCGAATATTTACTCTTGTCTTACTAAGGATTCTGATAGGTCTGTTCCCTTAAAATTGGTAGATGATGTCCAAAATCACCTCCAATCAGTTGTTAACTGAGGCAAGAAATGGATTTGTAAACGTTAGTCTCCAAAATTAAACTGTTGCTTTTTAGACATTTTCCGAGTTCTATAGCCGTGTATGGCAACTGGTCTACCGCAGAAAGAAATGGCAACCTACAGCGGGAAAACATCTGCCTCGTTAGTCATGTATCGTAAGATACATGATCGCCTAAGTGTGTATCACGCATGGCACATAACTGACTGAATGTTTATCGATAATATTTTGTAGAAGCATGGAGTACTAGATAGGAATAGGAGAGCCGAGTTCGAATTCCAGTCAAATCCATTCCATTCACTTACGTACGAATACCTTTTGGGAAAGGTATGAATCCTCTTCTCCTTCTAGCTATGGGTAAATAGCAGGAAAGACTGAGTTCTATAGCTTTGGATGGCATCTGGTCTACCGCAGAAGGAAATGGCAACCTACTGATGGAAGAAAATCTGCTTCGTTAGTCATCGAAAAATACATGATCTCCTAAGCGTGTATCACGCATGGCACATACCTGATGAAATGAAGGAACTATTCTTTGCCTTATATGAGTATGGCTTATGCTAACCTCTAGGAGAACAACCCATTGTGCCTTCGGGGTCTCATGTTTTTCACTGATATGAAGTAGAATAATTGTATTGAATCAATTGCTAGATCAGCTGCTAGGAAAATTGTTTCACTGTGACTTGCTAAAGATTTTTTTCCTCGCTGGAATCCATCTTGCTTGTTTATAAACATGCCCTTCGTTCGTGCGTTGAACATTGGTACCAGATCTGGTCTGGGGCTGCAGCTACATGGCTGGAGATTCTTCATAAACGGGTCTGTAATGTCTTCGGTCACCAGCTGGTGTCTCGACTTCATTCACTTTCCCACCGCCGTTTCGTGGCTTCCCTGGCTTTTCAATAAATATTTTTATGGCAATTGTTCATACTTGTTACTTCGACAGCATGAATTGAAGCGTGCAACTAGATTGGTAATTAGGTCTCATCGTCTTGCTGCTAAAATAGGTAGATCTATACGTAAGTTCTAGTATAATAATTCTCGTTCTTCTAGCCTTTTGAACTCTTTACATTATTCGGACTATTGTCCTCATCTTTGTCGCCATATTTATTACGTTTCGGCCGTTGTACGCTCCGGCCTTCTTCAGGTGGTTGGAATGTCGAACTGAACCCTTTATTTCACTCACTGGGGTAGACTGTTCTAGTTTCCACGTGCCATGATTCCCCTCTCCAAGTTCTCCGCTGCCTTAACTGGCTATTGAACTCACACTCCTTGGGTCTTGTCAGTGGATCTAACTAGCGCCTTTATCCCCTGTGACATGTGTCATTGAAGATATCTGTATATGAATTTCTTGGTATTATAAACCTAATGTCTTCAGCAACCAACTTTTTTACCATTGCTTATATTGCAATTATTGCTGTTATAATTGTATTTTTTTTACCAGAGCTCATATTGCAGTTTCTGTTGTTATTATCGCTTTTCTTTGGCACTCTTTATTACTGGTTCCCAAGGAGTGTGAGTTCAATACCCGGTTAAGGCAGTGAAGAACTTGGAGAGGGGAATTAACAGGAGATAATTGATAACTGACACCCATTAAACATGGCTCGTGGAACTAGAACAGTCTACTCCATCGAGCGAAATAAAGGGTTCAGTTCGACATTCCAACCACCTGAAGGCCAGAGCGTACAACGGCCAAAACGTTGTAATAAATATGGTGACAAAGATGAGGACAATAGTCCGAATAATGTAAATAATGTACATAATACCTAATCTCTGAAATATAGACAGATCTTGAACTCTTAAGTTTCTTGATTTGCTGACGTCTATAATCTTCAAAAATTTAAACGTAGCATCAATCGTCATTTTCTGTCTTTTTGAATCCTGTTTTTTTTTTTTTTTTTTTGTCTTTTCTCGTCAATAACCTTTTCTCATCTTCTTTCACTTTCAGTAAAGTCTTGAGTCTAAGTGGCATTATCGTCTGGGGGTGCGGAGAAACGATTATATATTAAAAAAAAATAAAACCAACTTTACGATTTAGATTTTAGTTTTGGGATTAATGTCAATATTTTCATACCGATCAAGCGAAACTGAACACCATCTACAATAAACTAGCTGAAGAAAGCAGAAAAAAAAAAGTACACCTATTCACACACGCACGCGTATTTTAAGCCAAACAATACCTTTGACCTATATTATGTTTGACAAGCCGAAATTTATCGCTATCCTGTTTCTTTTCAATTCACAAAAAAAAAAAAAAAAAATAAATAAATAAAAAAGTGTTGGGTTTCTGAAACTGTTTTTCTTCCCTCCGTACCCTTTCGAATGTGTTGGGAGTACCCTGAGAAGATTGTAGTATAAAATTCAGATAACATAGGACAGATAATAGACACGCTTTATTCCTCCTTCAGGACGTGGGCGAGTATAGCTTTCCATAACTTTCCTTTGTAGCTCTTAGCACCGTCTGTCTTTTACTATCTATCTTATTAAGGTCGAACACATATCTATGATTTATTGTTAAAGTTGCCGGGGAAATGGCCGCTTTCTTGTACAAGTAAGTATCTGACTCCCCCTACTATACAAAATGATCTCTTGCTGATCGATGGGTCGTTATGTTTTAAACAAACAAACAAACAAATACTATACAAAAATATTCTTGCTGCCATATCTTGGCTAGGTCAGTTTGCCTGTTTTGATAGTTCAAAAATGTCTACCCTTGTTTTGTGGGTGATGAATTATTTTTCACCTGACTATCCCTTTCCCCACAGGCAAAAACAGCGCAAGTAACAACAAAGAATATGATTCTGAAAACTAGAGTCATGTATTTAGATAGCCTGGTCTGATTGAGCCTTTCATGTGGATGACATGCATGATGCCAGATACGTTCGGAAATATCTAAACTGTCAGTTGTATACAGTCGCTTCCTAAGATCAATGATTGAAAAAAAAGTCTGCGGGTCTTGGCAAAGATAATACTTTTTGACAATTGTGGATTGGCACTACAGAATCCCAAACCAAGAACTGTACTAAATAACAGAAACCACGTCACTTGTGAACTACCAACAGCGGAAATAACTAAAATGGTTTGCACATGTAATTCGAACAGGTAATAATGGTATAATCAAAATGTTAACATTCTGCAGCACTTCAAATTGAAGGTTCTGAAGGAAACTTTCATCACCACTAATCATAACAGGTGCTACCACCCCTGGTCAGGGTGGACATGGGAACACCAGCAATCAAGAGGTGGTTTGACGCTCCTCAAAACTTCCCGATAAGAGGCCTTGTTGTTGGACGTAGTTTATCGTCTTACCCACGACGGTACATTTTTTTTTCAAGCACGAGTGTGTATATATATATATATATATATATATAATATATATATATATAATTATTATTTTTTATATAAGGTCACTTGATAAGACACCGAGGATGTTGAAACAAAATGGCTAATTTTGTAGTGATTTTATAACATATTTGTTATAAATTTTTTATAAAAAATAATTATATCTGCTCTACTTTGTATTGAGCACTCTTTTAAGAATAGTAATTGTTGGTTATTGGAATTCATTCCGTATACATCAATTATATACTTGGAGATATCTTTTTACTGTTCCGTATAAGTGATTTCAAACTTAAAATCAAAACAGTTATTACTAAGACATTTCAAAATCTTTATTACCATAATTAAGATTAAACAACATTTTTTGTCATATATCCTGTACTAATTCAAGTGCCCCCCCCCCAGGGCACTAGCCTTGGTCCTTCAATTTTCATTGACAACCATCCCGATGGCATCAGCTCTCAACTTGGTATCTATGCTGATGACACGACCATTTACTTCTGTTTTAATAAGTCTAATGAGTTTAAGTTCAAATTGGCGGCTGATATAAAAATAAACGCTCTTCAGTCTGTTGTTAACTGGGGCAAATGATATCTTGTTACTTTCTACGCCTCGAAACCATAACCGCTCTCTATTAATCATCTGAGAGACTCCATTCTACCTTCCATCATATGGCTGATGCTAACCTTCAAGAAAGTGACTCGTTGCAGCTTCTCGAGTTAACGTTCTCAGCTGACTTGGAAAACTATATTGAATCCATTGCTAGGTCAGCTACTATGGAAGTTGGTTCACTCTCCATAATCTATCTTGCATATCTATATATCTACTATTCGTCCATACTTAAAATATTGTTAGAGATCCTTGATAAAATCCAATGAAGAAACAACAATATTACTGGTCCTGACCTGGCTGCTCAGCTTTAGTCACTTTTCCCCCCACCCCTGCCGTAAAGTTTCTTCCCTTTGCCTTTTCTATAAATACTTTCATGGCAATCGTACGAATGAACTCTTGCCTATGGTGGCTAGACTTTATTAATTTAAGCGCAGTACTAGACTAGCATCAAGATCTCACCAATTTACAGTTGAGATGGCTAGATGTAAGCGTAAATTCTATGCTAACAGTTTATTTTCTTTCACTTTTAGGTTGTGGAACTCTCTTCCGGCTCCATGCTTTCAAGCCAACTTTGATCTTCAAAAATTTAAACCCAATGCTTCTATTCTCGCTCCTTAATAATGTTTCTGTTTTCTAACTCTCCACACTTTGCACCCCCTTGTGTATTAATGGCTTTTCTGCCTTGAATAAGTTGATTTGATTTCTAAAATAAATATTATTTGTTATTTGAAGACAATATTTCGGTCCGCCGACATTACATTTATTCTACGGCCTAATTATTTCACCTTTTGTCATTTTATTTCTGGAGAGAGAGTAAAAAAGGAGTAAACCTCAAATTCAGTAATTTTCCTATTATAATTGTTCTTGTCACTCGCACGACCGTTATGTCCTGCCAATCTGAATGACGTGCGACTTGTATCCGAAGATGCTAGTCTAATATGGTGGCTATCTAATCCCCATTGTAGATGTCTGCTCAGGCACATTTGTTTGTTTCAACACTCACAGCGCCCACATCTGGTTTATACTGCGACTATGCAACTAAGCGGACATTAGTTTCTGAGAGAGAGTGAGTTGTCTAGCGTGATCAGTAGTCCGAACAAGGGCAGCACTCTCAAACCTTCGGGCGTGATAACTTGTGACTGGTACAATCACCAACAGCTCCGAATTTCTCTCACAAGGTTTGGTTTTCAAGCACTTTCCAAAGGTGTTGTAAGCTGGGATTGCCTCCTCCCGTCGCCTTTGTGACAAATCGACCATGGTGAGATTCAAAACCCGGGAGTCATGGTCAGAAAGCGAACGTTCTATCCACTCAGCCACGAATGGACTATTCAGTTTAGATGGCGTGGAAAGACGACGGAAGATATTACTTGATTTGAGTTAGAAAATAAAAGAAAGATAGAAGTGTGTGAGTTTGAGATATATATATATATATATATATATATATATATATATATATATATATATATATATATATATATATATATATCTCAAAGACATTTTTTATGTTTATACGTTCTTTTTATAGATACAAATATTTATGTAAATGCTCTATTATAATAAACAGTATTAACGACATTTACCGGCCTAAAATTGTATCTATAAAAAGAACGTATAAACATAAAAAATATCTTAAAATATTTGTCGGACTTTGTCCATTTCATTATATATATATATATATATATATATATATATATATATATATATATATGAGGAAATCTAGTCTTAAGGTGTGCTATACTTATGGGATAAAGTGCTCAATATCAGATAGAGCGTGTGTAAATATAACAGTGAACATAGACGTCAACACTTAGAGGCGACACTCTGTTTCATGCTATATGCAATCGTCAGGCCACCTTTATATATATATATATATATATATATATATATATATATATATATATATATATATATATATATGTGTGTAAAATAGAAATATAGAGAGAAATAGAAATGTCTTCTGAGAGATAAAATCAGGTTAAGCTGATAACAGATACTACACATTGATCTTAGTCAAAAGGCAGCGAAGTGATTGTCTTTTCTCCCCACCCCTACGCTGGCAGGATTCAACACAAGGTCACGAGCGCGTGCACCCGGACCAGCTCTGAAAAGTAGTCCAGCCTCCGCAATCATCGGTATGTCCTTAGCCCCCATTTTATATCATCTGATTTATGCACCACATTAATTTTACCACTTGATTTCGCCTACGCACCATTTATTTTTTTTTACGTGTGATATCTCCTCCCCACATATTTTAACAGTGTGATTTCGCCCCCCCACCTATTTTTACATCTGATTTAGCCTCCCACCATTTTCTTTTTGTCGCGTCGTAGCTGAGACTGGTAAAAATGAACGAGTGAGGGAACAACGGGTCCAAATTGCTTCAAACTGGAAATTTCTGGTTTTATGTTTTCAGGCAGTGATGTAGAGACAATGATTGTTCTTGACCTTTTCGAATTGTGTGTCATTCTACGTGACCCGACCACTAATGTAATGCCGCGAGGGTGACTATCTTATCATAGCAATTATCCCAAATCTGCAAGAGGAGTAATGGAGAAAAACAAACAAAACAAACAAAAAAAAATGTCGTCGCTCGTACAAAAATAGTTGCTATAACACCTCCACCATTTTGAACAGACTGCGGTCGGAAGTAGATTGGCCAATCAGAAATCTGACTTTCTTTCAAACGGAAAATAATTTTGGAACCCCTTTTTTTTCTGCAGAAATGTAACTACTTTTAGAAGTGTTATAATAGACGATGGGTAATGTGGCATCGAAATACAAAGACACATAATGAAAGAAGCATTTCAAAAGCTAAGCAAAGTATTAAGAAACAGGAAAATTTCGGTAGAAACAGTTTGGTTAATTTGGTTTGGCGGCATACTAATACATCTATTGGTTATTTAATACTAACGCATCTATTGGTTATTTAATACTAACGCATCTATTGGTTATTTAATACCGAAATCTAAATATTTTGAACACAATTATATAGTTGTCTATATCTCTGAAATGAGGTATTATGATTATTTACATTATTCGGACTGTTATACTACTCGCCATATTGATAACGTTTCGGCTGCTGTACGCTCCGGCCTTCTTCAGGTGATTGGGATTTCGAATCGAACCCTTTATTTCATCTACCGGGGTAGATTGTTCTAGGTCCACATGCCATGCTTCTTCCTGATGTCTCAGTTATTTCCCTTTAACTAAGTTCACCAGTGCTGTAGCTTGGTATTGAACTCACAACTCTTTGGGTGTAGTCACCAACATTTTTATCCACTGGGCCATGTGTTCTTTGGGACAATTATATGGTTTCAAGTAAATATATTTTGAAGGTAATTGACTGCATTCAACTGCAGATAAAATGCTTTTCTGGTCATGTAGTGTAGGTTATTTTTATATAAAAATTTATTTCTGGTATTTTTACTATTAAAATGTATTTTTATACTTTCGTAGTGTTTTTGTTTGAGCTGAGAGCTCACACTTTTTCCTCATAGCTGCAACCGGAACAGGTGCTACCACCCCGGGTCAGGGTGAACCTGGAAATAAAAGCAATTATGAGGTGGTTCCACGCTTCTCAAACTCCCCCATTCTCCAGATTAGAGGCCCTGCTGCCAGATGCCATTTATCGTCATACCCAGGACCGTGGAAGCAAACCTATCCGTTCTAAATTATCATGTAATATCAATCATTCTATATGGCACTGAATTTGATCATATTTTATGTTCTGAGAATACCATGAACTGAGTATGTGAGTAACGAGGAAGTTTTAAGGAACGTTGAAACAAAATACTTAAAACCAGAAAGAAACAGTTGAAAATTCTTTGACTGCTAGTGAGGAAAGAAGGCTACGAGGATTTGGCACTCACAGTGCGGTAAAGTGATTTACACTCCCAGGGCGTTAAAGGCAAGAGGGACAGAGAAACGCCAAGTGACCTACTTAACAAACTTTTGTAAATGGATGGCAGAACAAGGAGTTGGAAGAATGGTAAAAGACAACGCTTACTCTGAGCTACAAAAGGATAGGAAGTTATGGAAAGCCATAATCGCCCGCATTCTGGATGATCATGACACAGAAGACGAAAATAGAAAAAAGATGAAAAAAAAGAGAGAAATAAGGGAAAAAGAGATAAAAGAGTGAAGACAGATATAGAGGGAGAATAAGAAAGCGACAAGAGATAGAGAGAATAAGAGAGCGACAAGAGATAGATAGATAGAGAGAATAAGAGAGCGACAAGAGATAGATAGAGAGAATAAGAGAGCGACAAGAGATAGATAGAATAAGAGAGCGACAAGAGATAGATAGAATAAGAGAGCGACAAGAGATAGATAGAATAAGAGAGCGACAAGAGAAAGATAGATGAAATAAGAGAATAAAGAGAGCGACAAGAGATAGATAGAGAGAAAGAATAAGAGAGCGACAAGAGATAGATAGAGAGAAAGAATAAGAGAGCGACAAGAGATAGATAGAGAGAAAGAATAAGAGAGCGACAAGAGATAGATAGAGAGAAAGAATAAGAGAGCGACAAGAGATAGATAGAGAAAGAATAAGATACAAGAATAAGAGAGAAAGAATAAGAGACAAAGAGATAGATAGAGAGAAAGAATAAGAGAGATAGATAGAATAAAGAATAAGAGAGCGACAAGAGAGATAGAGATGAATAAGATAGATACAAGAGATAGATAGAGAGAAAGACAAGAGATAGATAGATAGATAGATAGAATAAGAGAGCGACAAGAGATAGATAATAAGAGAGCGAGATAGAGAATAAATAAGAGAGCGACAAGACAAGAGATAGAATAAGAGAGATAAGATAGATAGAATAAGAGAGCGACAAGAGATAGATAGAATAAGAGAGCGACAAGAGATAGATAGTGTCGTTAAAGATATCGAATGAGTGAACAAGGGATAGAATCAGGTAGCGACAAGAGATAGATAGCTAATCTACGTACCTAGATTACCTGAACAGCCTTTCTGTTATTCTTTCTTTGTATAGATAGAATAAGAGAGCGAAAGAGAACATGTAGGTCAGTATGTCGTATATACCGCCTCCAATCATTGAGCGAGCGACAAGAAAATCGAATGAGAGCGAAAGAGATAGACTAGGTTCGACAAGAGATGTGTGTGTTTTGCAAGAGACGTAGATAGAATAAGAGAGCAGATAGATTTGCCTAATCGACACGTGACAGAGAATGTCACTCAATTTGAGATGGACGGCCGGGCAAACACTGCTTTAATCTTAACCGTTCGTTCACTCAGCATTTTTATTTCTCTCTCTGATTCTCCGTCTCTCTTTCTCTTTCTCTGTTTCATCCTCTCTCGGTCTCAGTCTCTCCCAGTTCTGTTTATCTCTCTCTCTTGAGCGGCATTCTTCGTGAGGAAAGCGACTAGGTTCACGAGATTCTTCTTCTCTCTCTCTCTCCAGCAGATCTTTTCTCTCTCTCTCACTGCATTCTTCTCTTTGAGATGGACTCTCTCGTTCACTCAGCTTTTATTTCTCTCTGCATTCTTCTCTCTCTCTCTCTCTCACTGCATTCTTCTCTCTCTCTCTCACTGCATTCTTCTCTCTCTCTCACTGCATTCTTCTCTCTCTCTCTTTGTCTATTTTTCTCTCTCTCTCTTTGTCTATTTTTCTCTCTCTCTCTTTGTCTATTTTTCTCTCTCTCTCTTTGTCTATTTTTCTCTCTCTCTCTTTGTCTATTTTTCTCTCTCTCTCTTTGTCTATTTTTCTCTCTCTGTAATTTTCTTTTTCTTTCTCTCTCTCTGTCTTTTTTTCACTCTCTCTCTCTGTCTATTTTCCTCTCCCTCTTTAATTTTTTGTTTTCTTTTTCCTTTCTCTCTCTTCTCTCTATCTGGAATATTTCCTTTCTCTCTCTGTCTCTCCTTTTTCCTTTCTCTCTCTCTGTCTCTCCCAGGAATATTTCCTTTCTCTCTCTGTCTCTCCCAGGAATATTTCCTTTCTCTCTCTGTCTCTCTCTGTTTCTCTTTGTACTTTTCTTTTTCTCTTCTTATCTGTATATACTTTAAATATAATTTCTCCCTTATCACTTAAGATATAATCCTTCTCTCCTTCCTAATATCCACCACCCTTGTCGTCATTTATGAAGCTTAGTTTATTTTGGCACAAAGCCACATGTAAGGAGCACCCAGTGAAGCTCAAACTCACTACTGTAATGATAAGCCGAGTAGTTAGGACGTTCTCATTTTGACCATAAGACCCGGGTTCGAATCTCACCTTGGTTGATTTGTCAGGAAGGAGACTTTCTGATTGTTATCAGACTGGAGGAGTCGAACCCAGCATGAAGCACCTTTTGGAAAATGTCTGAAAAAATCCTACCCCGGGTAAACTGAACGTTTGGGGTCCGTCGATAGCTGTGCTAGAACGAAATCAAAAGTCATCGTGGCTGATGGCTTCAGCGTGCTGGTCTTGTTCAAACTGATCACGCTAGATAACACGCTCTTTCCCAGAAACTGTAACTAAGGTCTGCTCAGCATAGTTGCAGCATAAAACATAGGTGGACTCTGTGGGTATTGAATAAACACAAATGTGCCTGAGCAAGCGTCCGTAATAGGGATTGGAGACGCCCAAGTAGACGAGTATCCTCCTATACGAGTGGTCAGCTATACATTATACTAAAAATGACTAGACACTGAGCGTCTACATTGAAATTTTGTATGTATTATTTGCAATACCTTATTTTTGGTTTTCATTCTGTATTTCGTCATATTTTTTAATTAATTTCTTATTTTTTCTTGTATTAAATAATTGTCTCTATTCGAATGCAGTGGCGCATCTAGTGAATGTGTATTTTTTGAGCAAGACGGCAATCATGGTTCCAATTTTCCTCAATATATCTGTTGCGTGCCATTGTATCAGCCTCTGTGAATGATCTGCCAGTCCATAGTGACATTGTCAGCCCACTTTCTTTTATTCCCGAGGTGGAGTCATGTATGATGGTTGTGCAAGGACAGTTGGCTCTTATGATATGAAATGTCTCCTTTTGACGGTCGTTGTGAGGTCTTCCAATGGCTCTGGTTTTTGTTTGGTGATATCACGTCAGTTTAATGCGGACCACGTAGCAAATGCCTAGAATGGTCCCATAGCATCTTATTTCCGACGCTTGGATTCTTCGCTATAATTCTGCTATTAATATCCAAGATTGGCAGGTGATGAGAAAGTCTGATCTTTGATTTCTGGCAGATGTTCCTGTCTTTCCAGATGGTTTTCGGTTTTCTCTTTTGTTGTAATAATTTCTGTTCTTGAACTCTCTTCCTTAATAATCGAGCTAATATATTTCAATTGCTTGGCTACATTATTTTTCTGACTAAAACCTCCTACAGATGGTAGCGAAGGAGAGCGAGAAGAAGGGACTAAGCATAAACTACAAGAAGACAGAATTCATGACCATCAGTAAAAGGATGAACCTAAAATGCGATTTGCGGTTCGGGGATACTAAAATCAAGCAGGTGCAGAAAATTAAATATCTGGGAAGTGTTCTGAGAGAGGACGGTAAATACGACGCCGAGATCCGAAGACGCATTGGGATGACCAAGGACGCATTCCAAAAGCTGGGCAGAATATTACAAGACTGGAGGATTTCTTTGATAACAAAGTAAAGATTACTGAGCTGCTACATGACATCTGTCCTCCTTTACGGCAGCGAATGTTGAACAGTTTCCTCAAAGATGAAAAAGAGACTTGAGGCAATGGAGGTATGGTTCTTTAGAAAGATGCTAAGGATATCATAGACCGAGTATGTGAGCAACGATAAGGTTTTGGAGATGATGAAAACAAAGAGGAAGTTTATATTTAACATCAGGAAAAAGCAGCTGAAATTTCTGGGACACGTAATGAGAAAGGAGGGCTTGGAAAATCTGATACTCACAGGTCGAATAGAGGGAAAGAGAGACAAGGGAAAGCAATGCAAGACATACCTGGCGGGCTTAAGCAAGTGGATGATAGAACAAAGCCTGGGGGAAGTAGCAAAGGGACAAAACTTATTGAGAGCTACAAGGGATAGGGTGAAGTGGAGGGCCATGATCGCTGACGTGCTGAAGGGACACATCACATTAAAAGAAAAAAAGACGCTACCATGTTTGGAAATCGTTTCAACTTTTCGTCTTGCTTTTGATTTTTCGGAATATATATTCATGCCATATTCGAAGAATGTTTCAAGAGATTGATGAGTTCCTCTTTACCATTTATAAAGCAAAGTTTTGTGATGTTTCGAATTTGAATTTTGACTGAGATCTGGTGTTCCTCAAAGGCGTGACCCTAGATGCCTTCAAGGAAGATATTAAATAGTGCAGGGAACAGAAAATAGGCTTGGTGTTCACTGATGGGTGGGACCACTAGTCTATAGAGAACTAGAACTGTAGTAAGCTGCTGGATAAATGTTTTATCCATATTTCTTAACTGTTACCCAAAATGTCTTGTTATAGTCAAAGGATTTTTCTTAGTCTACGAGGACGTTTTACCTGTTTTTATATTACGGTTGAGTGTAATTTTCGCACGGAATTCGGAGATTGTGAACAACGTAAGTTATGCAGATGACCCATTGTTGGTAGCAGACACATAAAATAAACTAGAACTTCTACAGAAGGTAGTGAAGGAAAACAAAAAGAAAGGAATAAACATCAATTGCAAGAAGACAGAATACACGGTTGTTAGCAAAAAGAATGTCAAAGTATCATTTAAATATCTGTGAGGGCAGAATGTGCATCACTGAAATGCGAAAGCTCATTTGGGATAGCGAAAGATGCCTTACAAAAGATAAGCAAAGTATTAAGAAATAGGAAAATTTCGTTAGCAACAAAGAAAAGAATAGATAAAGAGACTTGAAGCGACAGAGATGTGGTTCTACTGACGAGTGTCCTTAGAAACAAAGAAAAGTGTTGGACGGCTATGTAATATCTAATCTCCTATATGGCAGTGAATGCTGGACAATGACCCCACGGTTGAAGAAGAGATGTGAAGCAACAGAAATGTGGTTCTACAGAAGGATGATGAGAATACTATAGGCCAAACACGTGAGCAACGACGCCTTATATATAAGGGTTATGACTTTTTTGTAATCCTATATTCCTGTGTTATATATCGATGATCTTTTGTTGAAAAGTAATGAAATCGATGTTTTCTTGAAAAAAGTTCATCCGCAAAAACTGAAAATTCGATTTTACCATATACATAATAAGGGTAAAAATATCAGAATATTTCAGAAGCTTTTTTTTTATTAATTTGCTAATAGTGTAGGGAGTGGGGCGAAGCTGACCATCATCATAAACTATCTTATACCTAAATAATCCGATTCACGACCCATTCATTCATTATTTCAAAATTTCTCAGAGTTAAATAGAATAAAACAACAAGTGTTATATTCCTGTGTCATAAATCGATGAACATTTGAAAAGTGATGAAAACGGCATTAATTTGTTTTAGTTCTTGAAAAATGTCCCCAGCAAACCGAAAAGTTTTACTATATTATTACCGTATACACAATAAGGTTAAAAATTCTAAACATTTCAGAAGCTTTATTTATTTTCAATTTGCCAATGATGTAAATGGATATTACTTACGTATTTTTAATTTTTACATGTCTACCGAAAAGGTTCTTTGTGGCCCAGAGATAAGGCACGTCAGCGTAAATGACGGTTCCGTATAGGATGCAGGTTCGAGTCCTGTCAAAGAACGAATATTTTCTATGAAAATTTCTCGGACATTCAGGCCGGTAAATGTTATTTAATACTGTTTATCATAAACAGAGCATTTACTTAAATACTTGTATCTATAAAATAACAACGTTAAACATAAAAATGTCTTTAATAAATAAATTGTTGGACCTTGTCCATTTCTTAATATATGACGTCATTTGTTTACATTTGATACGCCAGAGCAGTTATGAATGTACGAGATTCATTGAAGATTGAAGTTTATAAGCAGTAAATTCGACCTTGTCTACCGAAAAGGTTCTTTGTAGCCCAGAGGTAAGGCACGTCAGCGTATATGACGGTTCCGTATAGGATGCAGGTTCGAATCCTGTCAAAGAACGAATATTTTCTATGAAAATTTCTCGGACATTCAGGCCGGTAAATGTTATTTAATACTGTTTATCATAAACAGAGCATTTGCTTAAATACTTGTATCTATAAAATAACAACGTTAAACATAAAAAAAGTCTTTAATAAATATATATATATATATATATATATATATATATATATATATATATATAAAATGATGTGAAATGTTGGAGGAGTGTATGAATCCCAATAACCAACAAATAGAAAATAAAATATTTTAGTAGGAGCCGTCCACCCCATAAAAATAAGATTTGCCGCTGTATTCTGTCCCCAGACAGAATCAAGAAGCTCTCTAACGAAATGGTTAGGGTAAAATAAATACGGGCTTGGTGAAATCAAAGATTGAACCAGTCGAGATTAAAAGGAGGCCAAAAAACAAACTGAAGATATTAGGAATCTCAACTCGGTTCATAACAGAAGTAAATATCAGGGAACAAGCCGGAAACGACACTCACTCACATTAACTAGGTACACAAAGGCGAGTCTAACTTAACGAAGAGGACGTAAAAAAGGAACTCAAGGATAGCCCCTTTCACACGAACAGGGCTCGCTACTTTCACCCACCTTTCGTTGAAATCTGTCGACATCACTTTAAGCTGATGCTGAAAGAATCCGATCAGAACCTGATGAAAATAGCGTTCGTGTCGCAAGATTCACTACTTTCACGTCATCTAGATTACCATTCTTACCACGGCTTGCAACGTTAAAAATACCATTCTTTTCATCAAAGAATATATTGTTGCACGCGTAAGCGAGGTTGATGAGTACAAGATGATCAGGAGCAATACAATCCGTCAACTCACCAACATAGTCCGAGAAAAGGCGTACCTGAGTACAATGGTAGAAGGCGTGCGAAGCCGTTTCTTTAAAAAGGTCACATCGGTAACAGTCGGGCAAATCTACCCAGCCCCATCTGAATGCCATGTCACTAAGAGATAGCACGTTTCATATCAATGGCCAGGGAAGTAAAAAATCTGCGTTACTCGGGTAATTCGCCGCTGGCGCCCAAGACCAGAAAGAGCGCAAGTCGGACAGCGACAAGTCGAGCTGCTCACAGAGACGGTCCTTCGCAACCCCCTCCACTAATTCCCAATAGAAGACCTTTCGGGGGCGTGAAAAGTCACTGGACCGAGGAAAAAGCCCTCAAGGCCGTCTGGCACTCGTTGAGGAAATTTAAAAATTTTCCGGACCTACGACAGCGCTTACTTAGCCTAAGAAATGGGAGCAGTGATTGTTCCTAACACTCCCCAATCCTCTGTCAAAACACGGCGTATGAAAGCCAACTTTGTTGCATGTCGATCACAAAGTGTGGCAGTCCCAGCCCCCCATGATACAGACGTTGGACTCTGGCTTCTTTACGGACCTTCTGCTTGTGCCCAGCCCACAAGAGGGTGGGAAATAAACGCTCGATCGCCTTCCTACGGACCTTGCAATGAGAAAGCACAGCCAACCGGTAAAGGATGATAGGGAAGTCGTAAGTGGCTCACGCCTCAGCTCTACCCCTTCAAGGAAACGGGGTGGGTAGGTGGGGGCAGTGGTGCTTTCAGAGGGGAAGAAGGGAGGCTCCTTGAGGTAATTTCCTCTTGACTGCCGAAGCTGGGATGGATTGAGGCTTGGTTTTGGCTGTTTTTTTGCTTGTTTGTTTTTTGCTTCGTCCACCCTACTTTTGCCAGCTCGTTTATCCTTTTTAGTGATTTTTTTTTCTTCTTCTACTTCCTGTCTGCCTCTTTTCAGTGATGACTTCCGTCCATTTTCCTTAGAGCTTTTGTTCTGTTGACGACCACCCCTCCCACTATTCTTATTGGGTTATGGTTCTGGATTTTGTTGCGTGCAAAATTTCGACAAATGCCCTGCGGCCCTACAAGTCCAACAAAGAAGTCGATGCCATTGCACAACGGCATAAATGAGTCTTCCTTTACACATTAATCTGTGAATTGTTTACTGTTTAGGGTAGTTGCGATTTCAAAATGGCCTGTGGCTATTCTTGCCTTACTTTTAATGGTCGAGACGTCCCCAAACTTCGAAAAGAAAAAGCCTAGATGACTCTCCGATATAGATAGTGAAATTCTATGTAGGGTCACCTTCGCTTTTCTTGTTTACAAGTATTCGGTTTGTCGCCCGACTGAAATAGTAGTCTGAATATAGCCTTCCAGGGCTTTAGCTGCACCTTCTGTAGCTAACAAAATATCCAATATTTCCTTACTCCTTCTTGTCAAGATTTTCGCCAATATTTGAAGGCTTTTCAGGACCTCCTCTATAAAGTCTCTATTCACTGTAATTAGTTTGCGAGTTCATGGGCCTGTTGGTAACAAATAGTACGAGTGTTCACCGTATCAAACAGAGACGGCACCGGTAACAACTTGTTTCCTTTAACACAGGAATCAAATGAGTCCTTGTGTTTTTTTTTATAATAATCTTGGCGTTTTTGTTGGGGTCTATCTGTTGTCCATGCTGAAGGAGTCACTTCAGTGGGTGAGGCATTGGTAGATTCGGGCTCCGCCATGGCGTTGGCGTACCCTCGACACCACGCGGAATTTAAACGAAAAGCACAATTGACACAAAAGACGATGGCAAACAAAAATGACACTTCACAGAATATCCAACGAATCTTTCCAAAAACTGACATGAAAAATCTCTCCAATTTGCTAATGATATAATTGGACAGTAAGTGTGTATTTTTAACGTATTTAACAGTTTATAGCAAAACATATAACCTTACAAATAAACAAATACAATTTCTAAATTGTTCCATAAAATTCTATTCTATTCTAGGAAGTTCTAAACAGATTCCATGAAGTTCTCGAAGGACACAGGATGTTCTAGAAGGTTTCAGAATGTCCTGGAAGGTCCCAGTATGTCATAGATTTACTAATATACGATTTTAGAAATTTCATGTTGGCGGTGGGGTGACATATTAAAAATAATAAACTGAATTAAAACCTTCCCCGTTATATTTATTTAACAAAATTCAACGAAGTCGGATAAAGGAAATCAGATATTTTACAAAGTCATTATATATATATATATATATATATATATATATATATATATATATATATGTGTAATTCATCGAGTCTAGAAAAAACCTCAACAGAATGCAGAAAGCACTGGACGGCCGTTTCGTCCTATATTTGGGGCTCATCAGTAGTGCGCATCCGCTACCGAAAAACGGGCCGCGGTTACGAAGAGGTAGCGAATTAGACTCGATATAGCGCCGCTCGATCACATATTCCGTGGTGGAACTCATCCGAGTTTCTCCTTACCCATAGGACTGTGCCCATACGAGCCACGACTGCTATCACCAAGCCGCTCCATCCAAGGATATACAAGTGATAAAAATTATTAGGATGATTTGAAATATATATATATATATATTACACTTGACAAAGTCATGAAAAACGATCTTACTTTTTTACTTTTTCTTATTATATCCAGCCTTAGAGTGTCTTTAACGTTTTTGATGCCAGTTGATCATGTAGGCTGTAATTAGGTTTCTCTTTCAGTGGTGGAAACAAAAGCTTCAAATATAGCAAGTCAGGTGTAGCAAATAATGTAAAATATAATCGCTCCTGACTTGGCATCTCGACTTCAGTAACTTTTCCAAGTGATGTGGCGTGGCTTCCCTCTGTCTTTTCCACAAGTATTTTCATAGCAACTCCCCCCCTGGTGCCCCGACTACATGAATTTATTCGTGCTACTAGATTGGCATTTAGGTCCCACCTGTTTACTGTTGAAACAACTAAATGCAACCGTCAATTCTACTTCAACAGTGTCTTTTCTTGCACTTCTCGCCTGTGGAACTCCGTTTCGTTCACTTGATTCCCTGATAACTATAATCTTCAAATATTGAAATTCAGCATCAGTCGCCATCTTCTATCTTGTTTAATCCCGTCCATCTTAGGTCCTTTTCTTAATCCTCTCCATAATCAATCTTTTCTTTCATTTTCATCCCTTGTAACCCCCTGCGTACTGGTGGCATTTCAGCCTTACTTAGGGTGAGATAATTAAAAAAAAAAAGTCACTTTTTTAAAGAATAAAGTTGATAAACTTTTCTTTTTTTTTTTCTTATTTTTGGAAGAAATAATTATTTAACAAAACGGGCATAATTTATGAGTCCACATCGAACATTTATTTTTAAAAACGTCTTTTATTTTTTATTAATATAACGAACGAAACCTTTGCTTATTTTGATAGAAAGCTATTCAAAACGAAATCACATAACTCAATCGACAAGTAGTCAGACTGGAGACAGCAAGACTGATGGCATTTCCGTTGGCTTTGCTTGTCTGATTCGGGCGGAAGTTTCAAAATACTTAAGGACAATAAAACAATGGTGCTTGCGCCGACATGCGATACCAATTTCTCGTATCGTCTTTCGTTTTTTGTTTGTGAATTTCTGTTTTTGATTTCCTGTCAAATGTCAAAAAAATCAGTTTTAGGTTTTACCTTTGAAAAATCAGATATCTTTGGCAAAAAGAAAAAAAAAACAATAAAAATTCCAATAGCTTCACTGAGCCACCGTCAGTCTTGCCTGCTCACCTTGAGGAGATCGTTTGCAGAATTAAAGTGATATGAATGCATTCAATACTTTTATTGTCAAGACTCTTCTTGGGATAGGTAATGACCTAATTTCCTTTTGCCTACTCTACGGTGTTTTTGTTGAGACACCAGCTCTGGCTGTTGACTCGCCAAGAGTTCTTCCACCTTTTGATATGTCTTCGTTTACCTTCTACAGAGTATGTAAATGTCCTCCTCGCCGACCATCCGACAAAGTTTCTTCTTTAGAAAGAAATTGATTGATTGGACTTTTACTGCTTATCAACCCTTTGCAAGTTATTTAAAGCTAGAAAATATGTTTATTTACATTATTCGGACTATTGTCCTCATCTTTGTCGCCATATTTATTACAACGTTTCGGCCGTTGTACGCTCCAGCCTTCTTCAGGTCGTTGGAATGTCGAACTTAACCCTTTATTTCGCTCACTGGGTTAGACTGTTCTAGTCCCACGTGCCATGTTTAATGGTTATCAGTTATCTCCTGTTAATTTTCCTCTGAAAGTTCTCCACTGCCTTAACCGGGTATTGAACTCACACTCTTTGGGTCCTGTCAGTGGATCTAACCAACGCCTTTATCCACTGTGCCATGTGTCCTCGAGGACACGTGGTACAGTGGATAAAGGGTTCAGTTCGACATTCCAACAGCTGAAGAAGACCGGAGCGTACAACGGCCGAAACGTTGTAATAAATATGAGAACAATAGTCCGAATAATGTAAATAATGTACATAATAGCTCATCTCAAAAATATAGACAGATACAAATATGTTTAATTTGTAAGAATTTTTTATTTGAGTTGGGGGATGTAATGATTTAGTTATACAAGTTTTACTAATTAACCCATATTTGTGAGGGATAAGAGGTGAATTCATACCTTGCCGAAGGGTATTTGCACGTAAGTGAATATAGATATTTAGACTCTGCTCCTCGATTAATAATTCTGACTTGTTAACCATTACATCACCCGCACATTCAGGCTTACAGTAACTCTTATTCTCAAGCTTTAAAAAGAAAATGACTCACCTTCACTTGGTTTGGTTTTTGTTATACGGCATATCAAAAACTTAATGTGTTATTTAATACCGACAAGATTTTATTGTTGGTAATATTTATTTTAAATATATTGCGGATATTTTTTTTTTCAAAAATGTATTGCTGGTAATATTGTTTTTCTTCAAAAATGCATTGCTGGCATTAAAACCTATTTTTACACTTTCGTATGTTTTGATCCCAGTTTGGGAGAAGGTTAACTATTTGCCCATAGCTGAGACACTAACAGGTGTTACCACTCCGTATCAAGGGTGGAGCTGGAAACACCAGCAATTGAAGTGGTTCCACACTTCTCCAAACCTCCTGATCAGTGGCCTTTGCGGTCTGATCGAGTTTATCGTCTTACCCAGGACGCCTCTGAAGCTCAAGCCGACAGAGCGAGACTTTATTGAGAGGAGAGCTCAGATTTTCTAGGCCGACAATAAAGATGTATAACCGATTTAATCTTGTCCTTACTTACTTCGCATTATTATTGATTAGCCGGCCTTAGGTTCTCAGAGCATCCAGACCGTAATCTCCCGGGTCCCAATTGCAGATGATCCAGTGCTGGCAAATACAAACACGAATAATGCTCAACCGTTGTTCAAAGACTATGGCCCACCCAAAGAAATGGTTATAAATTAGCATGGAAAACGTGACAAACCTAAGCACCTCTGTACTGAATATGTAAATTTTAAAGTTTCTTTCGAAGATCCTTCCTAAAAATAAGTCATGCTCTGCTACTCCAGAAGACAGTTGAAATTCCTGGGATTCATAATGAGGAAAGCGTGCTTGGAAAATTTCACACTTAAGCCGTACTGCGATTTTCCGCGATTTACTTGGAGAAAGAAAACAATACAAACATAATCACCATAATAAAATCAAAAGCGTGCCAAGGAAGTGATCTATAGAAAGGGAAACAGTAGCAAAGGAGCACAATGCTAAAAGCAAAATCGTGCTCAACAATACCGGGCCCTCAAAGTACCCCATATCAGATTTAATTTAAATAAAGAACAAATTTAACAACTCCTAAAGGAATATTCTATCAAGGGACATTAGAGAAAAGAGCTCAGCGCTATATTTAATGTCAGATTTTTAATATTTCAAATAAACTGTCGGTATGGGATGACCGGCGACAACTAAAAGTTCAATGTGATTTCAATGCAATCACCAGGTAGTCGACAACTGCTTTTTTTTTTGTTTGTTTGTTTTTTTTTTGTTTTTTTTTTCAAAGAATAGTTAAGGGTCACAGAGGTTCGTATTTTTTTTTTTTTTTTTTTTTTTTTTAGTAATATGTGATCCAGTCTTATCTGTTAGGTCATAACACAGATGATATACCATAAATTTTGCAATTGAAAGTCAAACGCCTGTCTGGGAATTAAAAATATATATTTCTCATTCAACTGGTCCGACAAAAAAAAAAATGAAATTCGAAACTCTGGTTTGTGCCGGGTGTCCAATACACTCCTTTGGTGCTGATAAGAAATATCTAACAATCTTATAAAAAAAATCGCATGAATTATTTTGACAAATTTTACCAATATATGTGGGGGCCTCGGAAGGACCATATGTAACGAGAAGAGAAAATAATGACCACATAATGATGTTGACATTCCAAACCACTTCAAATAAAAGATTAGAAAGGAAACTTCTGTCAATACTAGAAAAGGCGATAACCGCTACTAGACTTCAGAAACCTTTTTTACTGAAAAAGGGTCTCAAAAGAAATTTTATTAATTTCAGCCAACAACATGTGGCTGAATGGTTAGAACGTTCCCTGTAACTAGAGTTCGAATCTCAACATGGTCGATTTGTCAGAATGTTATTAGACTGGAGGGGAAAGTATCCGAAACAATACTACGGCTTGACCAAAGCCTTGTGAGTAAAAATGGGAGATTAGATATTACATAGCCGTCCAACACTCTTTTCTTTGTTTCTAAGGACACTCGTCAGTAGAACCACATCTCTGTCGCTTCAAGTCTCTTCTTCATCTGTGAGGAGTTTGTCCAGCATTCACTGCCGTATACGAGATTAGATATTACATAGCCGTCCAACACTCTTTTCTTTCTTTCTAAGGACACTCGTCAGTAGAATCACATCTGTGTCGCTTCAAGTCTCTTCTTCATCTGTGAGGAGATTGTCCAGCATTCACTGTCATATAGGAAATTAGATATTACATAGCCGTCCAACACTTTGTTTCTGATGACACAAGTCAGTAGAACCATATCTCTGTTGCTTCAAGTCTCTTCTTCATCTGCGACGAGATTGTCCAGAATTTATTGCCATATAAGAGGTCTGATACTATGTAACAGTTCAGTCCTTATTTCTTTGTTCTAACGAGTTTTTCTGTCTATAAATACTTTTGGAAAGCAATCCTTCACCATCTCTGTTTGATGCTTGTATTAAAAAGATATTGGAAATTATTCATTTTACGTCCTATGTATTCGGCACACGTCTAAATGTCTTGGTAAGCATTTGTTTTAGGAGACTCTTCCAAGAGACTAGAACCGTAGATTTATGGGAACCGCCATTCAAAATACAAGTATTTCGTGAAGGCCAAAAACTTAAGAGAGAAGTAGAGCTTCACCTATCGCTCAGTCTACACTCCTTTTCCGTCCATTGACTTTTAGTACAGGTTTATCCTTCATTTCATGCTTAAGACTGGCTTTCCTCTTCCTCCTAAACTCTTTTTATTCTCTTTCACTCCCAGTAACCCTTTGCGTCTTAGTGGCATTATCGCTTTGCTTAGGATGGATTGGATTTTAAAAAAATGATGATTACTGCCAATGAATATCGCTAGTGAGAAGATCAATTATACGTCAGTCGATATATCCGTTTACCTAGTAGGCCTCTTTTAGCCTCGGATCTACTTGTTAAATTGTATAGCCTCAGTAATCGGACATCTGATTCTTGGAATCTTAATGCTTCTCTTTCGAAAAAAAAAATTACTCGTTCTTCGTATTTCGCGAGTCTAACCGATTGCTTCTTCGGCAGTATTTTTTCCACTTCAATATTTAAAATGCTATCAACCCCCTAGCGGTCCGCTGTGCCTGAAATCGCTTAGCCTCAAGTATCTCACAGCAGGCTCTTATCCGCGGAATGACTCGAAACACTTGTTTCATGATCCAAGTTTCATTAAGGAGACGCCCACGCATTTTTATTTATTTATTGAGTTTTTACAAATTAAGAATACATATGTATATGTGTGTGTTGTTAAATATAACAGACAACGAATGTCTATTCTGTTTGATCATGAGCCGTTGTAAGCTTCGTACAGTAGCGTTAATTTCGGGAGTAAATAAACACAAAGTCTGTTCTCCGATCTAAGCTTCCGGCTGACATGAGCCATCACCTGAGTGTTTATATGGACATTACACCAGAGATTTACACCTACAAAGATGACATCCTGTTATGTTTACATAGAAGCTTGCTAGGCGAAGATAGTGGTTTTGGAATAGCGGTTCTATGACGTCTTGCATGACCACGTGACAGAAAAAAAATGTTAGCAAGAGAACCATGTGTTTAAATACATTGTAATATATTGTGACTGGCTTGAAATGTAATTTTGTTGAGCGTGGGTTGCTTTGTTTTAATATATATATATATATATATATGTGTGTGTCTGAACAAAAAGATCATATACGTAATACTTTATCAAATGCTAGTAATACACAGATATAAATTAAATCATAACTTCGATCTAAAGATTGCAACACATATTCAGAGAAAATAATTCATTTAGAGAATACTAGCGAGTACCGCGACAGAATCTTGCTAAAATGTTAACTTCCGATTCAGATTTTCTAAATTTCTTTTTCCCTAAAAGAAATACTCTTTTCTCAAGCCAATAAAGAAGACCATAAACATTTTGAAAAGTTTAAAGACAATACTCAAATTCAAAAATTGTTAAAATTCAAAATGTGTAAATACATAAATAATTCATCAAATTACAATAAAATAATATATACCAAATTAGTTCAATGAATAAGAAAAAGTAAATAACACACACTCATTCCTTTTTTCATAACGGCAAATATTTAGAGTAAGACACCATGCCATACTTAGGAAAAAGGATTAAATTTAGGAACGTTAGATGACCTCCTCGGTTATCCATTGAAACTGCTATCCACCGAAAAAAAAAAAAGAAAAGAAGTCAGTCTCCACTGTGGACCATTCAAAAAAATAGTCCGCGCACCCGATTGGTTGTTACAAACATCCAATCGGGTGTGCGGAAAACGTGGTCTTTATTCGTCAAATTCATTAAAAGGCCAGAGTAGCTGTTAGCGTTTGATTGAGAGCGGGGGGATCAGGGATAGATCTCCCCTGATTGGATCGATTTGGTGATGGGGTGTATGATGTTAAAAGACCCGAAACTCCCTGATGAACCAAGTCAAATTACATCACTGACGACCCCCTCGGGCGCCTATTTAAGAGAGTATTTTTGAATTAATCATGACAGGGGCACCTAGTGGGGATCGGACTCCCTACTCAGTAGAAATGGTAATTGTGAGATGAGACGTTTCCTTATAAGGAAATGTTCGGCATTCTTCGTTTGAAATTTCTTTAAGAAAACCGGCTTCTCCAGGCTAGTGTTACCGCTTTTCCAATATTGATGGCGGTTTTCATCCTAAATATTATTTTCAAATTTGGTGCAGCGGCAGAATCTTGATTATCTCCTTATTTTCTCTTCGAGGTAAATGCGCTATCCATTTGAATTGTTGCTGCTGTTGGAAGTTCCTTGAGTGACGCGGTTTCTCTCATTGGGTATATATCGTTCTTTGGGATTATGAAGCGCAAAGCTATGCGGGCTTCAAAGAAAAAGTTATTAAAATGGTTAGAATGTCGAACAAGCCAATAATATGTAACGCATTAAATTAGATAATAGATTACACATGTTTTTTATAAAGACATTTTTATGTTTATACATTCTTTTTATAGATACAAATATTTAAGTAAATGCTCTGTTTATAATAAACAGTATTTAACAACATTTACCGGCCTGAACGTCCGAGAAATTTTCATAGAAAATATTCGTCCTCTGACAGGAATCGAACCTGTATCCTATACGGAACCGTCATATAGCCTGACTTGCTTTAACAGATTGGGCCACATATGAGTGTTCGGTCGATTTTACTGTTTTTAAACACAATTCTTGACAGTGACCCAAAGAGTGTGAGTTCAATACCTGGTTAAGGCAGTGGAGAACTTGGAGAGGGGAATTAACAGGATATAACTGATAACTGACATCCATCAAACATGGCACGTGGAACTAGAACAGTCTACCCCAGTGATCGAAATAAAGGGTTCAGTTCGACATTCCAACCACCTGAAGAAGGCCGGAGCGTACAACGGCCGAAACGTTGTGACAAATATGGCGACAAAGATTATTTTATTTTAATAATTGAAAGCTTTTTTTTTTTTTTTTTTTTTTTGCATAAGACATTTAATTTATTGCAGGTGTTCCTCGAGCCACTGAAATGGTTCCTTGTGGTTCCGCTCCAGCAAAAAGGTTGAAAACTACTGCTGTGTTGTATCCACCCATAAATGTTGGTTGTGTACACTAGTTATTCCATATCTTCCAAATGTTGCCTCATCCGTAAACAAGATGGAAGCGACAAACAACGGAACGGCAGTTAATGCAATAAAGCAACGGCAAAGGTTCTCCCGGGGAGAGTGCTCACAGCGGGAAAAACGCTGCACGCTTTGCAAATGATGCGGATACAGGAGCTGCTCATGAAGTACCCTCAATGCGCTACTATGAGATGCACGACATGTCAGGGCCACTTGAGGGGTAGCGATACATGTGTCGTATCCAACTGTCTGTAGTACGTGTTCTTCGGGGTCAGGCGTTCAAGCGGATCTCGATCCACATGTTGTGTCACGGATCCTGTCTCAGCAACGCGACGACAAACAGCAGCAACGTTTTGATGACACGACTCCCTTCGGCCTGGAAACGCAATCTGACACAGCCGTGCAGCCTCGCGTCCATTACCAATCTCACGGCCATATGTAAAATATTAAAAATCATATATATATATATATATATATATATATATATATATATATATATATATATTTTTTTTCACTGAAACCAAGTAGCATTTCTGATATGTTTTGTTTCTCCACGCAATCAAAACTGAATAGTCCATTATTTATTGAGGTATTGTCAGGCGTTAAACATTTCTTTCTTTTTTCTTTCTTTCTTCCACTAAAACAATTAATGTGTGTCTCCTCTTTCCACCCAATCAAAACGGAATAATTCATTATTTATGAGGTATTTGCAGTGGGTGATGTCTATGCGAATTAACGAAGTGGGGAACAAACACATTTATAATCGTGCTGTCATTGTTTTATGGCATGCCGATCTAAAGAGCAATTGTTTATCCTCACCAGCGTGCTGTCACGTGCCTCTCAAATGCCTCTTTTTTTTTTTTTTTTTTTTTTTTTCAAAATGGTGATTATCGCTTTCTGCTGCCCGTCTTAAGTATTTCCCTTGCATTAAACTAAACAACCATGTGGATAATAAGATTTTGATTTTTCCGTATATTCTTCTTCAGCCAAATTTTATTTATAGAAATGCCAAGAAAAGTAAGTTTGAAAGTAAGGGAAATGAGATTTTGTTTTTGTTTTATTCGTAAATTTTACATAAACATCTGTCGGTCTTTCGTCTATTTAAGAGTGCAAATAAAAAATAAATCAGAATTATCTGTGGGGTTTTTTCACGGGTAATAACAACTTTATATTATGATTTTAGTCTTCAGTTTCGTGCACCTAAAAAGCTTTTGAACAATTCCCTTTCTCCTTTGCCTTTTTTTGTTGGAAATAACTGCGTTAAAGGAACATTGTGTGTGTGTGTGTGTGAAATAAAGGCAAGATGTCAAGAACGTATTATCAGACTTGGAGTTTTTCCTTTGGGAATTGATATCTGAGACTCTATTGTTTCAGCCGCCCTCGTTGGCTTTCTCTCTTCGTTTTCCTCGTTTGTTTTCACGTTCTCAACCCAAGGTCTTTTCTACAAACAGTTCGTTATTTCCTTCAGTGTTTTATTCATTCTCTTTCTTTCACATACTTTCGTTTCTTTCTTTTTTGTTTGTTTGCTTCTCCTTCACTCACCTTTTATTTTCATCTTTCTTTATTTCACACCTTTTTCTTTCTCTTATTTATTCCTAATCTTTTTTTCCTTATCCGTTTTTTTTCTTTTTCGTCTTCAGTTTTATTTATTTTTTTATTTATTTTTTTTATTTTTCTCACTTCCTCTTTAATTTCTTTTCCTTTCTTTCTTTCCATTTATTCTCTTCTTTTTTTTCTTAATTATTTCCCTATTTTTCTTTTTTTATTTGAGTTTTCACCCTTTTTTTGTTCCCTTCGATCTTCACCTTTTCTTTTTCTTTCCCTTCTCTTTGCGTTTAATTCCTACATTTCCTTATTTTTTTCTTACCTCATTTTTTACCTTTCTTTATTTCCCGTCTTCTAATTTTTTTTTTGTTTTTGCCATCTAATCTCTTCTTTCTTTTTCTTCATTCTCTTTCTTTCTTTTTCTTCTTTCCTCCGTTTTCACCTCTCTGTCTCTCAGCTTTTCTTTCTCTTGCTCTTTCGTTGCTACTTTTTTTTTTATCCCACTATACCTTTCGTCTTTTTCCTCTGTCTTTTTTTTTTTTTTTTTTTTTTTTTTTCAGAAATATTTTGACTAACAGTAAAAAAAAATTACTTTGAATCCTTTAGATATAAAGGAAGAAATAAAAATTAAATAAAAATAATTCTATAATAATAAGAAACGTCAACGTAAGAAAATATAGAAAACGAAATTCATACTCCAAATGGGGCGGGAGAAAAGTTCTCAGCCTGACCAACTGCCTACAATTAGTATTCTTATGCATAGAAGATGATTTTTCTCGAGCGAAATATACACACACACACACATACATATATATATATATATATATATATATATATATATATATATATATATATATTGAACAATAAGAAAATAAAAAATTAAAAATTAAAATCATTAGAAACACTGGGTTGTAGATTAATATTCTTTCGTTTTTTTATTATTATTATTATTCCATTTAGATTCCTCGACTAGTTTCGACCGAAATGGCCATCATCGGGAGGAGAAGTATTTCTGCTTGCTGTTGGCAGTGAACTACCATATATATATAATATATATATATATATATATATCTCTTGTATTTATATTATATATATATATATATATTATATATCTTGTATTATATATATCTTATATATATAAATTTAAAGAAAACAGACCACTTTAAAACTCCATTAGTTATAATTCATTTCACCAGACAATTTTATTTTTCTGTGGATCTTCAGACTTCACTTGAAGTTCGTTATTATTTCAGATCCATAGACGACTCATTATTAATATATCCAAAAAAAAACACCAATTTAACAACATTGAACCTACAATAAACTTCACTTTTGAAACTGAAACCAACTACACTCTTCGGTTCCTGGACATTTTGTTAAACATAATATTTTAAATATTTTCTTTTAGATACACGCCTATAATGTACATATTCGTGAGTGCACCGCTTATCGTTCAGGTCCCAAAATATACGTAAATGTTAGAAGAGGAGGTCATATTGACATCGGATCAGTCCAAGCCAACAGTCTACTCTCTCTCTGATCTCAATCTTCTTTCAAACTCGTAAATCATAGGAAAATGTTGACACACGGGAACAAAATAAGTCAAGATGGTTAAATACTTTAAAAAAAGGAGAAGTGAGAAAAAAGTAAGAAAAAATAATGGGGAAGCGAAATAATTTTGATGGGGAAAGAAAAATTCGAACAGAAATACTAATGACGGCAAAAAAATAAGTCGGGATCATGGCCCTCAAGAATTCCCTGTTCGTCGTAGGTCTTAATAAATTTTGTCTTTTTGTTATTTCTCCTAAAACCTGTTCCGCCATACATTTACTCAACCTCATTCTTCTTGTTCTATGTGCCATGTCTCTTCAGGACAATGGTGAACATGACTCTCCACAACTTCCTGTCCGTCGTACTTCTTAATACATTTTGTCTTTTTTGTTATTTCTCCCAAACCCTGTTCTGTCATCCATTTACTCAAGCTCATTCTTCTACTTCTATGTGCCTTGTCACTTCAGGACGTAAGCGATCATGGCCCTCCACATCTTCTTGTCCCTTATAGCTCTTAATAAGTTTTGTCTTTTTTGTTATTTCTCCCAAACCCTGTTCTGCCATCCATTCACTCAAGCTCATTTTTCTTCTTCTATGTTCCGATGTCTCTTCAGGACAATGGCGATCATGACTCTCCACAATTTCCTCTCTGTCATAGTTCTTAATAAATATTGTCTTTTTGTTATTTCTCCTAAACCCTATTCAGCTAACCATTTATTAAGGCTCATTATTCTTCTATGGGCCTTGACTCTTCACGACAGTGGCAAGTCGAGTGTCGACGGCTAATGGCGATGAACGGATCAGCGACTGAACGACTATTGGGACTTGAATAAGATCCAGACCTCAAGTGGAACTCGTACATATGATCCATCGCTAAAATGCTGGAAACATGGTCAGTTCCCTGTTTCAATAACTACCTGACCCCCTCCTACTATCCCCTGCCTTTACAAGAGCTAGATCAGGCCGAAAATCGAGTCCTACTGCCATATATGAACAGGAGCTGCCCAGTCTCTCCGTTTCCAGATCAGGCCGAAAATCGAGTCCTATTGCCATATATGAACAGGAGCTGCCCAGTCTCTCCGTTTCCAGCCTCGTTAGAGTCCGAAAGCGTCGCCGAATGATTATCCACCCGACAACCCGTTTCTCACAGCCGAATCGTCGCAAGCCTCTCACTGTATCAGTCGCTATTCTAATATTAGTTTCCGGTGTCAAATGACCTATTGCCTTTTCGAAATAAAACAAATGAAATGTCTAAGAAAATAGACTAGCCTACAATTTTGTTTTCAAATGAAAATGTGTTATTGTCATTATTAAGATAATTGAGAGGAACTACTCATAGCAATTAGTAAGGATGTTTACTTTACTAATAGGACTAAAGGTAAAACAAAATATATTCTTTTACTTCCTGGCATGTTCCCAAAGCAAAAATACAGGGTGTCCTCCCTCAAAACAAATTAACATCATTTAAAATGTTGAATATCTGAGTAAGTCCATCTCTCAGGCAAACGAAATTAAACCAGGCTTCCTGTTGAAGCATAAAAGATTTATTTATCAAAATTCGAACAAGAAAAGGGATGTAGATTTTATAACCGATTTCACAAAGCTTCACAAATGTTCAATACGCGCACCGCCTGTGACACAACAAACATCAAGTCGATAGTCCAGCTCCTGCCAAACACGCTGTAGCATGTCTTGCGTAACATTCTCCAGCACCTCAGTAATTCTCTGCTTGTTCCTCTAGGCTTGTCGGAAAAAGGGGGAAATAGACATGTCCTTTCACATAGCCTAATCAAAAAAAAAAAAAAAAATCACAGGTGTATGTGGTGGCTCTTTCAACAGGATATAGTCATTATCACTGGAACGCCTTTCCTCGTAGATTCCGTTCTTGATATAACGATAAACTCCATCCGGTAGCAAGGCCTCTGATTAGGAGGTTTTGAAGGGCATGGAGCTACCTCTTAGTTGCAGGTGTTTCCAGGTCCACCCTGACCTGGGGTGGTAGCAACTGTTAGGGTCCCAGTCATAGGCAAATATTTAACTCCCAAACTGAGGTCAAAACACCATGAAAGTGTAAAAAAAGAATTTTTAATACCAGCAATACATGCTTGGAAAAAATATTACCAGCAATAGATTTTTGAAAAAAAATACCAATAATACATTTTTGAAAAAAAAAATTACAATTATCAGTCTTCACCTGGCATCTCGGCTTCAGTCACTTTATCAGTGACGTAACAATGTACCCGCAGGTTCTACGCGAAAATTTTCTTCTATTGCAATTTCTTCTGACTTCTTGCTTTTCTAGTCAACTTTGAGCCTGAGAAATGTAAGTTCTACGTCAAATAGTTATCTTATATCCTTTTAATTCCATTTGACCGATTTGCTGGCGTAAGTCAAGTTTTGCCCTCGAGTCCCAGTTTGTCTTTTCTTCCCAAATATTCCCGGCATTCAGTCGCGGGGGGGTATCTCATAGTAAGCTCTAGATATTAATAAAACTATTTTTGTCACAAATGAATCAATAACCTGAATAAGAGTTTTCTGTTAAGTGCTACGGAACGAAAAATGCCGGACATTTTAAACTGGATTTCCAGTTGAAATGGCTAGATGTCATCATCAGTTTTATACTAACAGTTTCCTTCATCGTATTTGGGTATAAGAGGAGGAGAAGGAAGAGGATGTGAAGAATTATTATTATAAATCCTTTCTATCACCCACAACTTTGTGCGTTTTTTTTTTTTTTTTTTTTTTTTTTTTTAATAATGATATATAAATTATTATTATTATTATTATTATTTTAAATAAAACATTAAAAGGTCATTTGATGAAAATGGCCTGAGGATACCGTAAGGTTGAAACCAAGGCAGCGAATTCAACTGACCTCCTGAGTTTTAAAGTTAAAAGCTCTACATGTAGTTTTTACTTTTATTTAATTTTTTTTTCACACGTGTATTGAGCACTTTTTAATACTACTGTTTCCTGGTCTGATTCAACTCTGACCATATATAATTATTTATTTTTCAAATATGAATCCATCGCTACATAAGTTCTCATGTTTCAAAAACAGAAGCTAAAATACCAGCTCTGTTTTATCCTCAAGCGAATTTTGGAATAACTAATCTTGAAATTTCAAGATTATTTTTTGAAACACGAGAACTCTTATGTAGCGATGGATTCATATTTTTAAAAAATAATTATAATATAGGCTCTACTTATGCATTGAGCACAGTTTTTTTTAAATAAAAACAAAAATACTAAAGAACTTTGGATTATTAACCTAACGGTTCTTTCCTATTTTTCTCTATATTTACACACACTTAGCTATTTAGGTTTACTTATATATATATATATATAAGTAGGTGTGTCTGGCTCTTTAGGTTTATTTAGTTTGCTCTACTTAGCGTATTGAGCACTTTGCTTAGGTTACTCGTGTCAGTTTTTTTTTCTTTGGATTCTGAACGATTATTTTTACATGTTCTTAGTTCTTTCTTTTTTTCCCCTTGGGTATTAGTTTGTTTATTCACAAGCTAAAACACCTA